>JAMKOQ010000531.1:0-10259 GCA_026770425.1 Boechera divaricarpa | reverse complement strand
TGATAGTTTTTAGTTTTTGAGATTTGTGGTATTGATACTTAAAATTAAGAATTGAGTACCTATTATTAAGAAATTGAGTCACGTTAAAATCTCGGACTACAAATGCAAACATACTACATTGACATTGTTAATAGATAAGAAATGAAATGGACAAACATTATTAAAGAAAATGACACCTGTTGTGACAAACATTAAAGCAAACATGGACAAATACCATTATTATTAAAGCGTTAACAGCGACATACATTTATTAAAGCGGGAGACATGGACTATGTGAAATATTATTAAAGCTGTAGACTAATGGACAAACATTATCAAAGCGAGGCGACAAAGCGCATTATTAAAAACCCAATCGACAAATTATTAAAACAAAAAACAACAAAACACTATTATTAATTTCCAAATAGATGCGTGGCCATCAACCCGGCTCTCCAAGAATGCTTTGCCTTCGATCATTCGTGAGACTCCTTCTCACTTAACTTCATAAACGTATCTTCATCTTCATTAGTTGAGTTCTTTTCTCTCATCAACTAGTTAGCCTCCTCTTGTCTCATGGCTATTTTGTCCAACCGTTCCAACTCTTTTCTTTGAAATTGTTTGAATTCATTCCATTCTTCGTTGATCACTTCCATGGATGCGCCCTTGTTTTTCTTTTTTATCTTTTTTTAGCTGCATTCCTTTCCATTGGACGAGCAATGGATTCTACAGAGCTGGAGCCACTTCCATCACTTCCCGGATCTCTTAGATCCAGCTTCCGCAGTCCGTATTTCCTTCTATTTGACTACCATAACGTGGTTAATCATAAACAGCATGCCATTCGACATTAAATTGAAATTACCATTTTTATCACTTGAATATAATTCATGCGTTTTGCCAACACATCATTCTCGCACCATCCGCTTGTTGCATACGCTTAGCATTATCATAAGCACTAATCCATTTCCACAGCTTTTGTTCACGTAGTTGTAATGATTTCGCACGAAACTTCATCACGCGAAGGATAAAATGAGCAATGCTCATTACAATAGTCAGCAATTTTACCCCAATATGCTTCACTTTTGGTTTCTACCAACAACGCTGTTTGTTCCATATTTAATCCACCCACTCGGTAGCACCAAATTTTGCTCAATGGTCCATTTAGATTTTTTGACGAGTAGGAGTTGAATCTTCTGCATTCGGATTGGCTTCATTAGACCGCTCATACCACCAAGAGCTATTTGTGTAGAAAATTCGGGAAAATCATTTGTTCCAACATTTGCATTATCCGCTGGAGTAGAAGAATTAGGAGGTGGTTGAGACATCAATCCATAATATGGAGGATAGTTTGGAACAACCGACGGCATGAAAAATTTGGTGGAAAACTATAATTTGGGATATTTTGAGGTTGGTTGGAAGATTGACTTTGATATTGGTAATTGGGATTTGGGTAGTTAAAAAAGTAATCAGAAATTTTGAGTGTTAAAAAAGTTATTGTTGGGATTCATTTCACAAAACATATGGTTTTTTTGTCTAAATCAAATGAATCAAGTTTCTATTTATAGAGTAGCATTAAAAATGATAAATTTTTATAATTTTTTAATTTAAAATAAATATTTTATTATTAAATATTTGATCTCAAATCATTTGGGTGAAAAATATCAATAATCTCATCTGCCAATGAAAATACAACACATGTCTTAATCTATATTTTATTCTATAATAAAAATCTATATTTAACCACATAGATTTAAATTGTCTCACTTTCAACCAATTCAACATGTTGAATCTTTTCAACATGAATTAATCCACGTGGATTTCAACACAAATTCATTATCTCCATTGTATTGTTTCAACACCTCCATTGTAAGTAGTCTAAGGAAATCTCAAAACACCATTACACTAGCAACATATTTTAAATATTTCAGCTTTAATAACTTTCTATGATAATAAGAGATTTGATATGCCATGCCTTCAATTGATACATATTTTGTAATATATAAACAAATATACGCCTTGAACATATATAATATTAATTAAAAATATATATTTTTATCTTTTCCAAAATTTTATGAATATTACAATCTCCTATATATTATTTAGGCACTACATTTATAAATAAGCATTAAAAAGTGTTAATATTAACATCACATTGCTATTATTTCAAAGAACAAATTTTAATCTCTCATTAAAAATATTTTTGTCATTAGTTATTATGTGATTATTTAATGACATCATTTAATTAAATCATTTAATTTATGTTTAACAAAAAATCCGATTTGTTAATATTCCAAAAGGATTTTTGACTATTTCCAAAAAATTGGAGTTGTTAATATTTCCAAAAAATGATTTTTTACTATTCCAAAAATTGGATTTGTTAATAATCAGATATTTTATAGGATTTGTTAATATTCCAAAATCGGATTTTTAAAAATTATTTAATTTTATTTGCACAATCGGATATTGATTTGCACAAAAAATCGGATATTCGATTATTATTTTTTAATTAAAAAAATCGAATTTGTTTAGATTTATTAATCTATGCTGTAAAGCACGGAACAATTTTTAGTTGTTATTAAATTGTTAAATAACGATGAAATGAAATAAGTTTAATCAACCTAAAATTGAAGATTTATTTATCTATGAAAATAGTTAGATGTTTCTTTGGTCAAAAGGGATAAAGAGATTAAAGAATATTTAAGAACTACGTTTTTTATTTAGATGTTTAAGATTTTTTTTTCTGTTAAAATTTCATCTCAGTTAATTAATTATATATTTTTATATTTTCTATAGTCAAACTACATTGATATTAAAAAATTGAAGAATAAATATTAGAGTATTTTAAATTATGTAATCCAATATCCGATTCAAAATCTGTACCGATTTGTACCAAAAAATATAGATAGTTGAGGACTCTAGATCGGAATCCGAACAAAAAAATCTCTTAATTTTAATGTAGCTTGATTTTAAGGTTTTGGTATCGGTATCCATATCCATTAAAAAGTGTATATATATATATATAATATTTAAATAATATTTCATGATTTTATATGAAAGTAAATATTTGTTTTTAATATATTAGATTTTTTTTCAAAACATTTTATATAAAAAACTGTTTTTAACATATTATTTGTACGTTGACCAAAAAAAAAAGAAAACATATTATTTGTACTACTTTATATGGATAAGGATTTGGATATCTATGGGTATTTTGATGTTTGGATATATATCTAAAATCCTGATATGTAGAAGCTATGAATCATGATCCTGATAGTTGAAGTTCAAATCCCTAAATCTGAATACTCTGATATTCCAAGATATCCGGATTCGCCTTATCTTTATTTTAAGAAACAAAAAAAACAAATAAATCAAAAGATACAAATGCTCACATTCACGCTCATTATAGAAATCTTTCTTTTTTTTTTGCTGTGTGGAATTTTATTAAATCTTCAATAGTAGAATTACAAAAACCGGTAAAACATGATTATATCTCCGGAAATTAAAACTCAAAGGAGAAATCAAACAACACTAAAGCATAAAAGGAAATACAAAAGCTGAAAGATAGACATCAGCAAGGGTTCTCTGAATAAGGCCTTGTGAAGAGATCTCTTCCTTTAGAATTTGGTAGTCGGGTACCTTACCTTGAAACACAAGTCTTCTTGACCAAAAGAATACACCATTGCAATAACTTCTGCTGCTGATGGAATCCCAAACCTTCGATCCTGATCGAACAACAACATCTAATAACCGATTAACATCAAAAATCCAAATCCGAAGAAACTGCAAATAAGGAAAATAGAAACTTTTGTCAACTCGGCTAATTAACGATTCAACCTTGTAGCCCTTTATGAAGGAATAGATCTTACAACGGACGTGCAACGTAGGATAAAGAACTTGAGCAAGGCAGTCGAGAGAAGCCTTTATCTATGTACAAAGAGATGAGGAAGAGGGTAATAATTCATGCAGCTAGTTAAGAAACTCAAATTCTTCTCCAAAACTACAACCGCGAACGGACTTAACCGGTATCTATCTTCAAACATCTCTTATACATAATTAAGGTAGCTTCCGCTTACCCTAATCATAAAGCATAAGCGTTTCCATACAAGATCGAACATCTTTAGGTCAGATTTACAACAATGCCACCGATTGCTCCAAAAAAACCCAACCACGACCACCAGTTGTACACTAACAAATTCCTACCTCAAAAAACAAAGACCTGACCGACGCCGGAGCTATGGAAGCCACCAAAACATAAAGCTTTTTCTCTCTTTTGCGAGAAACTTTTTTAATAGATATTAAAAAGTGTAAATTCACTAAAAAGCAAGGGATCTCGGGTTAATTACCTAAATGGCAAGACCCGATTTTATGGTCCAAACAGAGAAAATATTTTATCACCATTCATGCACATTTTAGCCACATACGCAAATCTGATTTGTATATTGCAAGTCTCCTAAAATCATCATTAACTACAACACTTTTATTAAAATTTATGTGTGTAATATTTGACTTGCAAATTGTATTTTTCTAAAAACATTCATGTGTTGATTTATCTTATGATGCAATTTGATTAAAGAGATAGGAGAAACAATTCATTGCAAGCTCTTATTGATTTGCATAAATGAGAAACAACAGACGCAAACTAAACTAAAGTAAATGAAAATCATACAAACCGCTCAATGCTGGTAAAAGTTAAAATCTGGTTATTCTAATAATCTCATTAATTATTAGTACTCATGAGTATATCGAAATAACATAAAATATAAAATTATTTTATTCGATCATGCATTAAAAATAGTTTGATCATACATCCTTACATAACATTATTAGCTATATAAATAAATTATATCTCACATTTTCTATGAAAACGGATACTAGTTTTGGAAGCAACCATCGACCTCGTGAGCATCGCTAGCCTTTCCATACACGTTAGTGCATTCAACAATTGGCTTATTTCCATCGACCGTAGCAATATCGATTTTATCAAGAACAATGTCTGTGCAATATGTGACTTTACTGCAATCTATCTTTATAACCTCGTCGAGTTGTGACGTTCCACGAACATCTGTGAATGTCACGTTACTAATCGCTACTGCTGATTCCTAAACAAAACATATACAAATATATTTGCAGCCTAGTTATGCTTTTAAAATTTTAATATTTTTTATTTAATAGAAATAATAATCTTAAGATGATTTACCTCCACGTCTAGGCGACCCTTATCGACATAATTTTGATTGATTATTATCGGATTTTTGGTTTCAATGAATGTGAGGTCCTTAAAAAGTATATTTCTTGCGTATCCTTTTCCATTCTAAACAATATTTAAAAGAAACTGTATCAATATTGTCACAACATATCTAGTTTTAATATGGAAAAATATAATTAGAAAATCATTACCGGCCATGTCTTAATTCTAGCTCCATTATCGGTCCTAATGAAAGTGCAATTAGTCACTTGGACATTCTCAACTATAGATTCTTCTCCATCTCTTCCTAGACTTCCCACACTGTAATTTAAAGAAGAAAATATATTATATATAGAATATAAAAAAATTAGTATATGTACAATGGTATTGATCTTTTTTGTGTGTGTGTGTGTGTGTGTCACCAGTACAATGGTATTGATCAATCACACACATATATACCTTATTCCATGGCCAGGTCCACAATTCATCCTTGTGATATTGATATTCACACTTCCATTGTTTATAGCTACACAATCATCTCCTGGAATATTTTTTAAGAAAATTAAAATTCAAATAACCATTATACCATTTCAAATAACTTTTTAATTACTGAATGTGCAAGAAAGATATCTAGCTGTGTACCAGTTCCAATAATTGTGTCGTAAACATCAACATCACTTGATCTAGAGATATCAATTCCATCCGTGTTAGGACTATCGCCGGGTGCTACGAGTTTTATCTTCGTTATTTTAACTCTATTGCATTCGCTAATCGATATATGGTTTTTCGGACTGTTGAATGAAGTTATTCCAATTATCTTGAGATCATTGCATCTTTGAAAATGCAATTGCTGTAAGAAAATGGAAAAAAAAAATTCATCATGAACATTCCAAGAAATTTGACGACGATCAATATATATTAAAAAACTATTTTCATTTTGAAATTGAGAATAAATCTAGTGAGAAAAAGATAAACTCACAGTAGGCCGTTTAGAAGCTGACATTCTTGGCTGGATATATTGAATATGCGAAAAGAAAAATATTAGATTCACATTTTGTGTATATATATATATATGTATATATATTACAAAAATAAATTACATCTCTTTTGTATATATATAATTTTTTCACCTTCCAAAAAGACAAACCACGTCCATGAATTGTTCCCGAACCAACGACTGTTAAACCGATTATATCCTTAAAACTAACCCATCTTAATAACTTATAATCCGACCATGCTGCTTTATTGATAGGCGCGACAATCTTTCCCTTTAACTGCATAAATGAACACATTTACCTTTTATATTCACACAAAATAATTATTTTTAATCTCGTAAAGTTGTGAATCGATTTTAAAAGATATTGATAGATTGATGTTACCTTAACTAGTACGGAAGGAGATTGACAAGGGCCTTGAAACGTAAGAGGTTGTAGTAAGAATGTTGTATTTGAAGGAATAAGGAATGTTTTTGGATCCCCACCACTACCACACATAGCTTTCCATGCTTCCACAAAAGCCTATTTGTTTTATCAAAAGTCAAATGTATAAGAAATCTTAACTAAATAACAAAAGTTTTGTGACAACGATTATGATTAACTTGTAGGAAAATGAATAAAAAAACTAATAATAGTTATGTATACTCAAATGTTAGATATCATATGATAATATTTTGGTTTGAAAAATTATTTGAAAAGTTACAAAATTCAGATAGTTTCATAGAGTAAAACAAGATAATATTTTCCAATATAATACCTTCGAATCATCGGTAATACCATCTCCCGTGGCACCAAATTTAAGCACATCATAGATTTGGCCATTTACAAGAACATAATGCAATGAAGTCAACAAGAACACAACACGCAGTATAATTTCCTACAACATCCAAAATCAAATATTAGAAGGAAAAAAAAAACATACTAATTTTTATTAAAACTTTATTAGATTTCATATGTACCATTGTGTGATGATGATCAGATGATTAGATGTAATGTAGCGTATATATATGTGATATTCATCACTTAAATATACACATACAAAATCATGGGTGTAGTCTCTTAAAACAGGTTCATGGATATAGTTTTAAACTTTACATATTTTATGCCTAAAACCATTAGTTATTTATGAATATTCTTTTGCATATAAGTGATATTATCTATCTTATTATATAGTATTTAGATATAAATCATAATATAAATAAAGAAAATAGAACTAAAGAAATACTAAAAAAATATATAAATTTAAAGGGAAATGAAAATAATTGAATAAGGGGAAATAAATAAAAAGCATTTTGGAAAATTCAAAAATATAATTAAATTTGGATGCATATTGTGATCTCATTGCAATAGGATAATAAACAAAAAGCATTTTGGAACACTCAAAAATAGAACTAAATTTGGATGCATTGTGATCTCATTGCGATATTAACAAATACGAGCACTATTTCTTTGTAACTAAATAGCCATTGACATTGAAAACTAAATTTTTTTTTTAGTGTTTGAAATATATAGACAGTAATTTAATATAAAATATGATATTATGAATTTACTATCAATGTATTGATGATTATAAAATTGAAAGATTTGAGAAGTCATTTTATTATATTACCTACATTATCATATATTAAATTAGTTTGATGTACGATAAAATTAAAAAAAATATCCATTTGATATGATGTTGTCTTCTTTTTTTTGTTTCACTTTTTTTCCTCAATTTAAATTAGATTAAACAAAATCCACAATAAAACCAAAACTTGAAAAACAAAAATAAATAATTAAATCAACATATAGCATTACATGATAGATTTCTAGTAGAGAAGAATGGTAGAGTTTTGACTTAAAAGCAAAGAAAGAACAAGTAAAATCAACAACCGAATCGTCTTAAAAAAACATGTCTTTAGTTAAGCGGTTTAGTGTATGTCTTTCTGGTTCTCTCCACTGTAGTTCGATTTCGAGTAGTGGCGGTACGCTGCGTTATAGAGCTTTGAACTTTGTTATCCCAACTGATGAAAAAAAAAAAAAAAAAAATTAAATCGTGTCAAGGGAGGGAGAGATCCCAACTTGCAAACCTTGGAGCCAGCTCAGGGTGGTGAGGCAAGTCGTTCGCTTCCTCATTTTTTTCTTCCATAATGATCACCATTTAGAGCCTATATGTTATGGGTGTCGTCCATTCAATATAAAACTGAACCGATTCAATTTTAAAGCAATTAAAAAGATTGATCTAAAGTATTTTAAATCTTATTTTCGTTAATTATTTCTCGATTTTAGAAATCCCAAACTCAAAATCGTATTGAAGGCGATAGCGATAAAGACAATAGCAATGAAACCGAAACTGCAGATCTTTTTTCGGTTTTAAATTTGCAAATGGAGTCCAAAGTATCTGACCTTGGTCCTAATGGAGTAGGTTACATATGGGTTCACTCATGATGATGAGAGCATTACGTTGATAAACTTGCTGAGATCACTGAGGCTATGGATGGTGACGACATAGACGATGAAAGTGTTGTCCTGTCTTCTGAATCTGATAGTATATTAACACTGATTTAAATGATCCCACTGATGAACTTGAGAGAGAGGTTGAAGCTACCTTCTTATGGGTCGTGGAAAAGAATTTCAATGTGGACAATGCAACTTAAGTGATTACCGATCTCCGGTTGATATACAACAAGGAATCTGCAGATTGTGCTGGAGCTGTATTATACTCTACGTTGAGACTGGCCGTTAATACTCCACATAACTCTCCTAGCTTTTATCTAAAGAAAATTGATGAACAGATAAGTGATAATGAAATTTGAAGAGAAGAATCTGCCGATGAGTTATCCCCTTTAATTTGTTTACTCAGATTCTGCATTTTCTCTATGAGGATGTCAAATATTGTAGAAGAGAATAGTTGATTGAGCTGTTGTTCATACGAGGTCTCGACATACATATATATAGTGATAACATTAATTAACATAATGCAAACACCAAGATAATGTAATGTTTCTTAATCTAACTCTAACATATAAAGGAAACATGCTAGTACAAGAAGTAATATGGAGATCTAGAATATTCTTCGGTTTGGGCTTCATGGTTTTCACTTTATAGAAGGGATTTGATGGTCCACAAGATACACGTCTTCCTTCCCAAGTTATCTAATAGAGGAATATAATGCGTGTTGCCAGAAGATGCGATCTAGTGGCTTAAGGGAGCATCTGAGGAGGAAAAAGATGAAGATAGCTGAATTGGTAAACGTGAGTTCGATGGCCTCATTATCTTGATTGATCATTTACATTTAAGACCTTGTAGATTCACAACCTCTAATAACCACACCTTAATTGGTGGAATATTCCATTTAGTCTAGTCACGGTTGCATTTACATTTAAGAAATTGTAGATTCACAACCTCTAATAACCACACCTTGGTGGAATATTCCATCTAGTCTCGGTCACGGTTGTATTCGCCAACAAATATTGCTTCCAATCTTGGAGAGCGGCTCTAAGATTCTTCACTTTGTTTTCTAAACCAATACAACAATTTGCATGCATAGTATTAACCAAGTTGATGTCTCGGCTCGGCTGACAAAACCCACCGAAGTAAACCTTGTCCAAGAACCTCATCGTGATCCCAAGTTCCACGACGAACGATTCGTTCTTGATGGAATTGAAAACATTTTGGTCGTGTCTTTTTGGAAATCTCTTGCTCGAGTCGCACCAATACTTGTAGAAATTTAGAGTTTTGTTGTTGGCCTTGACATATATGAATCCAGCGTTCACGTAGTTGTTCTTGTCATAAGGTTTTCCATTGTAGCCATCGCAAGATATTTGGAAATGGACGTTGGACAAGAACCGAGGAAATGGATCACGGAACCATAAGATGTCAGCATCCTATATAATCAGTAAAAAACAATAAATAACGTTATTAGGCATGTGAATTATAAAATTCGAAACTGTATCAAACCGAACCATATATTCAATTTTTATCCGGTTCTATATTTCATATAAAAAAACTGAAAAAAGGCTATTCGAGTAGCATAATATGCAGATATGTTACGTAAATATATAGAATCGTGGAGAAAAGAAAAAAAAAAAAAAAAATCATGGAATCAGAAAGTGAACATTAAT
>JAMKOQ010000452.1:7045-98393 GCA_026770425.1 Boechera divaricarpa | reverse complement strand
TTGCTAGAATCGAGAAGGAGGAAAATAAGTTTATGAAATGTTGAAAACCACCAAAGTGAATTAATGAGATAAATATGCTCATACGTGGTGTAAGTTTCAATATATCAAACTTTGTAATGACATCGCGTTTCGAGATTTCGTGAGCTTCCATTGAAAACAGCGATAACTCATAAGAATTGAGAAAGAGAAAAATAAGTTCATGAAATATTGAAAACCACCAAATTGAATTAAGGGGATAAATATGCTCATATGTGGTGTAAGTTTCAATATATCAAACTTTATTATGACATTTTGTTTCGAGATTTCGTGACCTTCCATTGAAAACACCGATAACTTATAAGAATCGAGAAGGAGGAAAAAGAAGTTTATGAAATGTTGAAAACCACAAAATTGAATTAAGGGGATAAATATGCACATAATTGGTGTAAGTTTCAAAATATCAAACTTTGTTATGACATTGCGTTTCGAGATTTCGTGACTTTCCATTGAAAACAGCGATAACTCATAAGAATCGAGAAAGAGAAAAATAAGTTCATGAAATATTGAAAACAACCAAATTGAATTAAGGGGGTAAATATGCTCATATGTGGTGTAAGTTTCAATATATCAAACTTTATTATGACATTTTGTTTCGAGATTTCGTGACCTTCCATTGAAAACACCGATAACTTATAAGAATCGAGAAGGAGGAAAATAAGTTCATAAAATGTTGAAAACTACCAAAGTGAATTAAGGGGATAAATATGCTCATAAGTGGTGTGACTTTCAATATATCAAACTTTATTATAACATTGTGTTTCGAGATTTCGTGACCTTCCATTGAAAACACCGATAACTGATAAGAATCGAGAAGGAGGAAAATAAGTTCATAAAATGTTGAAAACTACCAAAGTGAATTAAGGGGATAAATATGCTCATAATTGGTGTAAGTTTCTATATATCAAACTTTATTATGACATTGCGTTTCGAGATTTCGTGACCTTCCATTGAAAACAGTGATAACTCATAAGAATCGAGAAGGAGGAAAATAAGTTTATGAAATGTTGAAAACCACCAAAGTGAATTAAGGGGATAAATATGCTCATAATTGGTGTAAGTTTCTATATATCAAACTTTATTATGACATTGCGTTTCGAGATTTCGTGACCTTCCATTGAAAACAGCGATAACTCATAAGAATCGAGAAGGAGGAAAATAAGTTTATGAAATGATGAAAACCACCAAAGTGAATTAAAGAGATAAATATGCTCATACGTGGTGTAAGTTTCAATATATCAAACTTTGTAATGACATCGCGTTTCGAGATTTCGTGAGCTTCCATTGAAAACAGCGATAACTCATAAGAATTGAGAAAGAGAAAAATAAGTTCATGAAATATTGAAAACCACCAAATTGAATTAAGGGGGTAAATATGCTCATATGTGGTGTAAGTTTCAATATATCAAACTTTATTATGACATTTTGTTTCGAGATTTCGTGACCTTCCATTGAAAACACCGATAACTTATAAGAATCGAGAAGGAGGAAAATAAGTTTATGAAATGTTGAAAACCACCAAACTGATATAAAGGGATAAATATGCACATAATTGGTGTAAGTTTCAAAATATCAAACTTTGTTATGACATTGCGTTTCGAGATTTCGTGAGCTTCCATTGAAAACAGAGATAACTCATAAGAATCGAGAAAGAGAAAAATAAGTTCATGAAATATTGAAAACCACCAAAGTGAATTAAAGAGATAAATATGCTTATACGTGGTGTAAGTTTTAATATATCAAACTTTGTAATGACATCGCGTTTCGAGATTTCGTGAGCTTCCATTGAAAACAGCGATAACTCATAAGAATTGAGAAAGAGAAAAATAAGTTCATGAAATATTGAAAACCACCAAATTGAATTAAGGGGGTAAATATGCTCATATGTGGTGTAAGTTTCAATATATCAAACTTTATTATGACATTTTGTTTCGAGATTTCGTGACCTTCCATTGAAAACACCGATAACTTATAAGAATCGAGAAGGAGGAAAATAAGTTTATGAAATGTTGAAAACCACCAAACTGATATAAAGGGATAAATATGCACATAATTGGCGTAAGTTTCAAAATATCAAACTTTGTTATGACATTTTGTTTCGAAATTTCGTGACCTTCCATTGAAAACACTGATAACTGATAAGAATCGAGAAGGAGGAAAATAAGTTCATAAAATGTTGAAAACTACCAAAGTGAATTAAGGGGATAAATATGCTCATAAGTGGTGTGACTTTCAATATATCAAACTTTATTATAACATTGTGTTTCGAGATTTCGTGACCTTCCATTGAAAACACCGATAACTGATAAGAATCGAGAAGGAGGAAAATAAGTTCATAAAATGTTGAAAACTACCAAAGTGAATTAAGGGGATAAATATGCTCATAATTGGTGTAAGTTTCTATATATCAAACTTTATTATGACATTGCGTTTTGAGATTTCGTGACCTTCCATTGAAAACAGTGATAACTCATAAGAATCGAGAAGGAGGAAAATAAGTTTATGAAATGTTGAAAACCACCAAACTGATATAAAGGGATAAATATGCACATAATTGGTGTAAGTTTCAAAATATCAAACTTTGTTATGACATTGCGTTTCGAGATTTCGTGAGCTTCCATTGAAAACAGAGATAACTCATAAGAATCGAGAAAGAGAAAAATAAGTTCATGAAATATTGAAAACCACAAAATTGAATTAAGGGGGTAAATATGCTCATATGTGGTGTAAGTTTCAATATATCAAACTTTATTATGACATTTTGTTTCGAGATTTCGTGACCTTCCATTGAAAACACCGATAACTTATAAGAATCGAGAAGGAGGAAAATAAGTTCATAAAATGTTGAAAACTACCAAAGTGAATTAATGGGATAAATATGCTCATAAGTGGTGTGACTTTCAATATATCAAACTTTATTATGACATTGCGTTTTGAGATTTCGTGACCTTCCATTGAAAACAGTGATAACTCATAAGAATCGAGAAGGAGGAAAATAAGTTTATGAAATGTTGAAAACCACCAAAGTGATTTAATGAGATAAATAAGCTCATAAGTGGTGTAAGTTTCAATATATCAAACTTTGTTATGACAATGCGTTTCGAGATTTCGTGAGCTTCCATTGAAAACAGCGATAACCCATAAGAATCGAGAAGGAGGAAAATAAGTTTATGAAATGTTGAAAACCACCAAAGTGAATTAATGAGATAAATATGCTCATACGTGGTGTAAGTTTCAATATATCAAACTTTGTAATGACATCGCGTTTCGAGATTTCGTGAGCTTCCATTGAAAACAGCGATAACTCATAAGAATTGAGAAAGAGAAAAATAAGTTCATGAAATATTGAAAACCACCAAATTGAATTAAGGGGGTAAATATGCTCATATGTGGTGTAAGTTTCAATATATCAAACTTTATTATGACATTGCGTTTCGAGATTTCGTGACCTTCTATTGAAAACAGCGATAACTCATAAGAATCGAGAAGGAGGAAAATAAGTTTATGAAATGATGAAAACCACCAAAGTGAATTAAAGAGATAAATATGCACATAATTGGTGTAAGTTTCAAAATATCAAACTTTGTAATGACATCGCGTTTCCAGATTTCGTGACTTTCCATTGAAAACAGCGATAACTCATAAGAATCGAGAAAGAGAAAAATAAGTTCATGAAATATTGAAAACAACCAAATTGAATTAAGGGGGTAAATATGCTCATATGTGGTGTAAGTTTCAATATATCAAACTTTATTATGACATTTTGTTTCGAGATTTCGTGACCTTCCATTGAAAACACCGATAACTTATAAGAATCGAGAACGAGGAAAATAAGTTCATAAAATGTTGAAAACTACCAAAGTGAATTAAGGGGATAAATATGCTCATAAGTGGTGTGACTTTCAATATATCAAACTTTAATATGACATTGCGTTTTGAGATTTCGTGACCTTCCATTGAAAACAGTGATAACTCATAAGAATCGAGAAAGAGAAAAATAAGTTTATGAAATGTTGAAAACACTAAACTGATATAAAGGGATAAATATGCACATAATTGGTCTAAGTTTCAAAATATCAAACTTTATTATGACATTGCGTTTCGAAATTTCGTGACCTTCCATTGAAAACAGCGATAACTCATAAGAATCGAGAAGGAGGAAAATAAGTTTATGAAATGTTGAAAACCACCAAAGTGAATTAATGAGATAAATATGCTCATACGTGGTGTAAGTTTCAATATATCAAACTTTGTAATGACATCGCGTTTCGAGATTTCGTGAGCTTCCATTGAAAACAGCGATAACTCATAAGAATTGAGAAAGAGAAAAATAAGTTCATGAAATATTGAAAACCACCAAATTGAATTAAGGGGGTAAATATGCTCATATGTGGTGTAAGTTTCAATATATCAAACTTTATTATGACATTTTGTTTCGAGATTTCGTGACCTTCCATTGAAAACACCGATAACTTATAAGAATCGAGAAGGAGGAAAATAAGTTTATGAAATGTTGAAAACCACCAAACTGATATAAAGGGATAAATATGCACATAATTGGTGTAAGTTTCAAAATATCAAACTTTGTTATGACATTGCGTTTCGAGATTTCGTGAGCTTCCATTGAAAACAGAGATAACTCATAAGAATCGAGAAAGAGAAAAATAAGTTCATGAAATATTGAAAACCACAAAATTGAATTAAGGGGGTAAATATGCTCATATGTGGTGTAAGTTTCAATATATCAAACTTTATTATGACATTTTGTTTCGAGATTTCGTGACCTTCCATTGAAAACACCGATAACTTATAAGAATCGAGAAGGAGGAAAATAAGTTCATAAAATGTTGAAAACTACCAAAGTGAATTAATGGGATAAATATGCTCATAAGTGGTGTGACTTTCAATATATCAAACTTTATTATGACATTGCGTTTTGAGATTTCGTGACCTTCCATTGAAAACAGTGATAACTCATAAGAATCGAGAAGGAGGAAAATAAGTTTATGAAATGTTGAAAACCACCAAACTGATATAAAGGGATAAATATGCACATAATTGGTGTAAGTTTCAAAATATCAAACTTTGTTATGACATTGCGTTTCGAGATTTCGTGAGCTTCCATTGAAAACAGAGATAACTCATAAGAATCGAGAAAGAGAAAAATAAGTTCATGAAATATTGAAAACCACAAAATTGAATTAAGGGGGTAAATATGCTCATATGTGGTGTAAGTTTCAATATATCAAACTTTATTATGACATTTTGTTTCGAGATTTCGTGACCTTCCATTGAAAACACCGATAACTTATAAGAATCGAGAAGGAGGAAAATAAGTTCATAAAATGTTGAAACTACCAAAGTGAATTAAGGGGATAAATATGCTCATAATTGGTGTAAGTTTCTATATATCAAACTTTATTATGACATTGCGTTTCGAGATTTCGTGACCTTCCATTGAAAACAGTGATAACTCATAAGAATCGAGAAGGAGGAAAATAAGTTTTTGAAATGTTGAAAACCACCAAAGTGAATTAATGAGATAAATATGCTCATACGTGGTGTAAGTTTCAATATATCAAACTTTGTAATGACATCGCGTTTCGAGATTTCGTGAGCTTCCATTGAAAACAGCGATAACCCATAAGAATCGAGAAGGAGGAAAATAAGTTTATGAAATGTTGAAAACCACCAAAGTGAATTTATGAGATAAATATGCTCATACGTGGTGTAAGTTTCAATATATCAAACTTTATTATGACATTTTGTTTCGAGATTTCGTGACCTTCCATTGAAAACAGAGATAACTCATAAGAATCGAGAAAGAGAAAAATAAGTTCATGAAATATTGAAAACAACCAAATTGAATTAAGGGGGTAAATATGCTTATATGTGGTGTAAGTTTCAATATATCAAACTTTATTATGACATTTTGTTTCGAGATTTCGTGACCTTCCATTGAAAACACCGATAACTTATAAGAATCGAGAAGGAGGAAAAAGAAGTTTATGAAATGTTGAAAACCACAAAATTGAATTAAGGGGATAAATATGCACATAATTGGTGTAAGTTTCAAAATATCAAACTTTGTTCTGACATTGCGTTTCGAGATTTCGTGACTTTCCATTGAAAACAGCGATAACTCATAAGAATCGAGAAAGAGAAAAATAAGTTCATGAAATATTGAAAACAACCAAACTGAATTAAGGGGGTAAATATGCTCATATGTGGTGTAAGTTTCAATATATCAAACTTTATTATGACATTTTGTTTCGAGATTTCGTGACCTTCCATTGAAAACACCGATAACTTATAAGAATCGAGAAGGAGGAAAATAAGTTTATGAAATGTTGAAAACCACCAAAGTGAATTAAGGGGATAAATATGCTCATCATTGGTGTAAGTTTCTATATATCAAACTTTATTATGACATTGCGTTTCTAGATTTCATGACCTTCCATTGAAAACAGTGATAACTCATAAGAATTGAGAAAGAGAAAAATAAGTTCATGAAATATTGAAAACCACCAAATTGAATTAAGGGGGTAAATATGCTAATATGTGGTGTAAGTTTCAATATATCAAACTTTATTATGACATTTTGTTTCGAGATTTCGTGACCTTCCATTGAAAACACCGATAACTCATAAGAATCGAGAAGGAGGAAAATAAGTTTATGAAATGTTGAAAACCACCAAAGTGAATTAATGAGATAAATATGCTCATAAGTGGTGTAAGGTTCAATATATCAAACTTTATTATGACATTTTGTTTCGAAATTTCGTGACCTTCCATTGAAAACACCGATAACTGATAAGAATCGAGAAGGAGGAAAATAAGTTCATAAAATGTTGAAAACTACCAAAGTGAATTAAGGGGATAAATATGCTCATAAGTGGTGTGACTTTCAATATATCAAACTTTATTATGACATTGCGTTTCGAGATTTCGTGACCTTCCATTGAAAACAGCGATAACTCATAAGAATTGAGAAAGAGAAAAATAAGTTCATGAAATATTGAAAACCACCAAATTGAATTAAGGGGGTAAATATGCTCATATGTGGTGTAAGTTTCAATATATCAAACTTTATTATGACATTTTGTTTCGAGATTTCGTGACCTTCCATTGAAAACACCGATAACTTATAAGAATCGAGAAGGAGGAAAAAGAAGTTTATGAAATGTTGAAAACCACCAAACTGATATAAAGGGATAAATATGCACATAATTGGTGTAAGTTTCAAAATATCAAACTTTGTTATGACATTGCGTTTCGAGATTTCGTGACTTTCTATTGAAAACAGCGATAACCCATAAGAATCGAGAAGGAGGAAAATAAGTTTATGAAATGTTGAAAACCACCAAAGTGAATTAATGAGATAAATATGCTCATACGTGGTGTAAGTTTCAATATATCAAACTTTGTAATGACATCGCGTTTCGAGATTTCGTGAGCTTCCATTGAAAACAGCGATAACTTATAAGAATTGAGAAACAGAAAAATAAGTTCGTGAAATATTGAAAACCACCAAATTGAATTAAGGGGGTAAATATGCTCATATGTGGTGTAAGTTTCAATATATCAAACTTTATTATGACATTTTGTTTCGAGATTTCGTGACCTTCCATTGAAAACAGGGATAACTCATAAGAATCGAGAAGGAGGAAAATAAGTTTATGAAATGTTGAAAACCACCAAACTGATATAAAGGGATAAATATGCACATAATTGGTGTAAGTTTCAAAATATCAAACTTTGTTATGACATTGCGTTTCGAGATTTCTTGATCTTTCATTTAAAGATACGACAACCACCAAGAATCGAGAAAGAGAAAAATAAGTTCATGAAATATTGAAAACCACAAAATTGAATTAAGGGGGTAAATATGCTCATATGTGGTGTAAGTTTCAATATATCAAACTTTATTATGACATTTTGTTTCGAGATTTCGTGACCTTCCATTGAAAACACCGATAACTTATAAGAATCGAGAAGGAGGAAAATAAGTTCATAAAATGTTGAAAACTACCAAAGTGAATTAATGGGATAAATATGCTCATAAGTGGTGTAAGTTTCAATATATCAAACTTTATTATGACATTTTGTTTCGAGATTTCGTGACCTTCCATTGAAAACACCGATAACTTATAAGAATCGAGAAGGAAGAAAATAAGTTTATGAAATGTTGAAAACCACCAAACTGATATAAAGGGATAAATATGCTCATAAGTGGTGTAAGTTTCAATATATCAAACTTTGTTATGACAATGCGTTTCGAGATTTCGTGAGCTTCCATTGAAAACAGCGATAACCCATAAGAATCGAGAAGGAGGAAAATAAGTTTATGAAATGTTGAAAACCACCAAAGTGAATTAATGAGATAAATATGCTCATACGTGGTGTAAGTTTCAATATATCAAACTTTGTAATGACATCGCGTTTCGAGATTTCGTGAGCTTCCATTGAAAACAGCGATAACTCATAAGAATTGAGAAAGAGAAAAATAAGTTCATGAAATATTGAAAACCACCAAATTGAATTAAGGGGGTAAATATGCTCATATGTGGTGTAAGTTTCAATATATCAAACTTTATTATGACATTTTGTTTCGAGATTTCGTGACCTTCCATTGAAAACACCGATAACTTATAAGAATCGAGAAGGAGGAAAATAAGTTTATGAAATGTTGAAAACCACCAAACTGATATAAAGGGATAAATATGCACATAATTGGTGTAAGTTTCAAAATATCAAACTTTGTTATGACATTGCGTTTCGAGATTTCGTGAGCTTCCATTGAAAACAGAGATAACTCATAAGAATCGAGA
The DNA here is from genome assembly GCA_026770425.1 of Boechera divaricarpa. NCBI lineage: Eukaryota > Viridiplantae > Streptophyta > Magnoliopsida > Brassicales > Brassicaceae > Boechera > Boechera divaricarpa. The sequence continues at coordinate 89,526 of JAMKOQ010000452.1, read as the reverse complement.
AAGAGAAAAATAAGTTCATGAAATATTGAAAACCACAAAATTGAATTAAGGGGGTAAATATGCTCATATGTGGTGTAAGTTTCAATATATCAAACTTTATTATGACATTTTGTTTCGAGATTTCGTGACCTTCCATTGAAAACACCGATAACTTATAAGAATCGAGAAGGAGGAAAATAAGTTCATAAAATGTTGAAAACTACCAAAGTGAATTAAGGGGATAAATATGCTCATAAGTGGTGTGACTTTCAATATATCAAACTTTCTTATAACATTGCGTTTCGAGATTTCGTGACCTTCCATTAAAAACACCGATAACTGATAAGAATCGAGAAGGAGGAAAATAAGTTCATAAAATGTTGAAAACCACCAAAGTGAATTAAGGGGATAAATATGCACATAATTGATGTAAGTTTCTATATATCAAACTTTATTATGACATTGCGTTTCGAGATTTCGTGACCTTCCATTGAAAACAGCGATAACTCATAAGAATCGAGAAGGAGGAAAATAAGTTTATGAAATGTTGAAAACCACCAAAGTGAATTAATGAGATAAATATGCTCATACGTGGTGTAAGTTTCAATATATCAAACTTTGTAATGACATCGCGTTTCGAGATTTCGTGAGCTTCCATTGAAAACAGCGATAACTCATAAGAATTGAGAAAGAGAAAAATAAGTTCATGAAATATTGAAAACCACCAAATTGAATTAAGGGGGTAAATATGCTCATATGTGGTGTAAGTTTCAATATATCAAACTTTATTATGACATTTTGTTTCGAGATTTCGTGACCTTCCATTGAAAACACCGATAACTTATAAGAATCGAGAAGGAGGAAAATAAGTTTATGAAATGTTGAAAACCACCAAACTGATATAAAGGGATAAATATGCACATAATTGGTGTAAGTTTCAAAATATCAAACTTTGTTATGACATTGCGTTTCGAGATTTCGTGAGCTTCCATTGAAAACAGAGATAACTCATAAGAATCGAGAAAGAGAAAAATAAGTTCATGAAATATTGAAAACCACAAAATTGAATTAAGGGGGTAAATATGCTCATATGTGGTGTAAGTTTCAATATATCAAACTTTATTATGACATTTTGTTTCGAGATTTCGTGACCTTCCATTGAAAACACCGATAACTTATAAGAATCGAGAAGGAGGAAAATAAGTTCATAAAATGTTGAAAACTACCAAAGTGAATTAATGGGATAAATATGCTCATAAGTGGTGTGACTTTCAATATATCAAACTTTATTATGACATTGCGTTTCGAGATTTCGTGACCTTCCATTGAAAACAGCAATAACTCATAAGAATCGAGAAGGAGGAAAATAAGTTTATGAAATGTTGAAAACCACCAAAGTGAATTAAGGGGATAAATATGCTCATAATTGGTGTAAGTTTCTATATATCAAACTTTATTATGACATTGCGTTTCGAGATTTCGTGACCTTCCATTGAAAACAGCGATAACTCATAAGAATCGAGAAGGAGGAAAATAAGTTTATGAAATGATGAAAACCACCAAATTGAATTAAAGAGATAAATATGCTCATACGTGGTGTAAGTTTCAATATATCAAACTTTATTATGACATTTTGTTTCGAGATTTCGTGACCTTCCATTGAAAACACCGATAACTTATAAGAATCGAGAAGGAGGAAAATAAGTTCACGAAATGTTGAAATACAGCAAACGGATATAAAGGGATAAATATGCACATAATTAAAAAAAGTTTCAAAATATCAAACTTTGTTATGACATTTTGTTTCGAAATTTCGTGACCTTCCATTGAAAACACTGATAACTGATAAGAATCGAGAAGGAGGAAAATAAGTTCACGAAATGTTGAAAACCACCAAAGTGAATTAAGGGGATAAATATGCTCATAAGTGGTGTGACTTTCAATATATCAAACTTTATTATGACATTGTGTTTCGAGATTTCGTGACCTTCCATTGAAAACACCGATAACTCATAAGAATCGAGAAGGAGGAAAATAAGTTTATGAAATGTTGAAAACCACCAAAGTGAATTAATGAGATAAATATGCTCATAAGTGGTGTAAGTTTCAATATATCAAACTTTATTATGACATTGCGTTTCGAGATTTCGTGAGCTTCCATTGAAAATAACGATAACTCATAAGAATCGAGAAAGAGAAAAATAAGTTCATGAAATGTTGAAAACCACAAAATTGAATTAAGGGGATAAATATGCTCATAAGTGGTGTGACTTTCAATATATCAAACTTTATTATAACATTGTGTTTCGAGATTTCGTGACCTTCCATTGAAAACACCGATAACTGATAAGAATCGAGAAGGAGGAAAATAAGTTTATGAAATGTTGAAAACCACCAAAGTGAATTAAGGGGATAAATATGCTCATAATTGGTGTAAGTTTCTATATATCAAACTTTATTATGACATTGCGTTTCGAGATTTCGTGACCTTCCATTGAAAACAGCGATAACTCATAAGAATTGAGAAAGAGAAAAATAAGTTCATGAAATATTGAAAACCACCAAACTGAATTAAGGGGGTAAATATGCTCATATGTGGTGTAAGTTTCAATATATCAAACTTTATTACGACATTTTGTTTCGAGATTTCGTGACCTTCCATTGAAAACACCGATAACTTATAAGAATCGAGAAGGAGGAAAATAAGTTTACGAAATGTTGAAAACCACCAAACTGAATTAAGGGGGTAAATATGCTCATATGTGGTGTAAGTTTCAATATATCAAACTTTATTATGACATTTTGTTTCGAGATTTCGTGACCTTCCATTGAAAACACTGATAACTGATAAGAATCGAGAAGGAGGAAAATAAGTTCATAAAATGTTGAAAACCACCAAAGTGAATTAAGGGGATAAATATGCTCATAAGTGGTGTGACTTTCAATATATCAAACTTTATTATGACATTGCGTTTCGAGATTTCGTGACCTTCCATTGAAAACAGTGATAACTCATAAGAATCGAGAAGGAGGAAAATAAGTTTATGAAATGTTGAAAACCACCAAAGTGAATTAAGGGGATAAATATGCTCATAAGTGGTGTGACTTTCAATATATCAAACTTTATTATAACATTGTGTTTCGAGATTTCGTGACCTTCCATTGAAAACAGTGATAACTCATAAGAATCGAGAAGGAGGAAAATAAGTTTATGAAATGTTGAAAACCACCAAAGTGAATTAAGGGGATAAATATGCTCATAAGTGGTGTGACTTTCAATATATCAAACTTTATTATAACATTGTGTTTCGAGATTTCGTGACCTTCCATTGAAAACACCGATAACTGATAAGAATCGAGAAGGAGGAAAATAAGTTTATGAAATGTTGAAAACCACCAAAGTGAATTAAGGGGATAAATATGCTCATAATTGGTGTAAGTTTCTATATATCAAACTTTATTATGACATTGCGTTTCGAGATTTCGTGACCTTCCATTGAAAACAGCGATAACTCATAAGAATTGAGAAAGAGAAAAATAAGTTCATGAAATATTGAAAACCACCAAATTGAATTAAGGGGGTAAATATGCTCATATGTGGTGTAAGTTTCAATATATCAAACTTTATTATGACATTTTGTTTCGAGATTTCGTGACCTTCCATTGAAAACACCGATAACTTATAAGAATCGAGAAGGAGGAAAATAAGTTTATGAAATGTTGAAAACCACCAAAGTGAATTAAGGGGATAAATATGCTCATCATTGGTGTAAGTTTCTATATATCAAACTTTATTATGACATTGCGTTTCTAGATTTCATGACCTTCCATTGAAAACAGTGATAACTCATAAGAATCGAGAAGGAGGAAAATAAGTTTATGAAATGTTGAAAACCACCAAACTGATATAAAGGGATAAATATGCACATAATTGGTGTAAGTTTCAAAATATCAAACTTTGTTATGACATTGCGTTTCGAGATTTCGTGAGCTTCCATTGAAAACAGAGATAACTCATAAGAATCGAGAAAGAGAAAAATAAGTTCATGAAATATTGAAAACCACCAAATTGAATTAAGGGGGTAAATATGCTCATATGTGGTGTAAGTTTCAATATATCAAACTTTATTATGACATTTTGTTTCGAGATTTCGTGACCTTCCATTGAAAACACCGATAACTTATAAGAATCGAGAAGGAGGAAAATAAGTTCATAAAATGTTGAAAACTACCAAAGTGAATTAATGGGATAAATATGCTCATAAGTGGTGTGACTTTCAATATATCAAACTTTATTATGACATTGCGTTTTGAGATTTCGTGACCTTCCATTGAAAACAGTGATAACTCATAAGAATCGAGAAGGAGGAAAATAAGTTTATGAAATGTTGAAAACCACCAAAGTGATTTAATGAGATAAATAAGCTCATAAGTGGTGTAAGTTTCAATATATCAAACTTTGTTATGACAATGCGTTTCGAGATTTCGTGAGCTTCCATTGAAAACAGCGATAACTCATAAGAATCGAGAAGGAGGAAAATAAGTTTATGAAATGTTGAAAACCACCAAAGTGAATTAATGAGATAAATATGCTCATACGTGGTGTAAGTTTCAATATATCAAACTTTGTAATGACATCGCGTTTCGAGATTTCGTGAGCTTCCATTGAAAACAGCGATAACTCATAAGAATTGAGAAAGAGAAAAATAAGTTCATGAAATATTGAAAACCACCAAATTGAATTAAGGGGGTAAATATGCTCATATGTGGTGTAAGTTTCAATATATCAAACTTTATTATGACATTTTGTTTCGAGATTTTGTGACCTTCCATTGAAAACACCGATAACTTATAAGAATCGAGAAGGAGGAAAATAAGTTTATGAAATGTTGAAAACACTAAACTGATATAAATTGATAAATATGCACATAATTGGTGTAAGATTCAAAATATCAAACTTTATTCTGACATTGCGTTTCGAAATTTCGTGACCTTCCATTGAAAACAGCGATAACTCATAAGAATCGAGAAGGAGGAAAATAAGTTTATGAAATATTGAAAACCACCAAATTGAATTAAGGGGGTAAATATGCTCATATGTGGTGTAAGTTTCAATATATCAAACTTTATTATGACATTTTGTTTCGAGATTTTGTGACCTTCCATTGAAAACACCGATAACTTATAAGAATCGAGAAGGAGGAAAATAAGTTTATGAAATGTTGAAAACCACCAAACTGATATAAAGGGATAAATATGCACATAATTGGCGTAAGTTTCAAAATATCAAACTTTGTTATGACATTTTGTTTCGAAATTTCGTGACCTTCCATTGAAAACACTGATAACTGATAAGAATCGAGAAGGAGGAAAATAAGTTCATAAAATGTTGAAAACTACCAAAGTGAATTAAGGGGATAAATATGCTCATAATTGGTGTAAGTTTCTATATATCAAACTTTATTATGACATTGCGTTTCGAGATTTCGTGACCTTCCATTGAAAACAGTGATAACTCATAAGAATCGAGAAGGAGGAAAATAAGTTTATGAAATGTTGAAAACCACCAAAGTGAATTAAGGGGATAAATATGCTCATAATTGGTGTAAGTTTCTATATATCAAACTTTATTATGACATTGCGTTTCGAGATTTCGTGACCTTCCATTGAAAACAGTGATAACTCATAAGAATCGAGAAGGAGGAAAATAAGTTTATGAAATGTTGAAAACCACCAAAGTGAATTAAGGGGATAAATATGCTCATAATTGGTGTAAGTTTCTATATATCAAACTTTATTATGACATTGCGTTTCGAGATTTCGTGACCTTCCATTGAAAACAGCGATAACTCATAAGAATTGAGAAAGAGAAAAATAAGTTCATGAAATATTGAAAACCACCAAACTGAATTAAGGGGGTAAATATGCTCATATGTGGTGTAAGTTTCAATATATCAAACTTTATTACGACATTTTGTTTCGAGATTTCGTGACCTTCCATTGAAAACACCGATAACTTATAAGAATCGAGAAGGAGGAAAATAAGTTTATGAAATGTTGAAAACCACCAAACTGATATAAAGGGATAAATATGCACATAATTGGTGTAAGTTTCAAAATATCAAACTTTGTTATGACATTGCGTTTCGAGATTTCGTGAGCTTCCATTGAAAACAGAGATAACTCATAAGAATCGAGAAAGAGAAAAATAAGTTCATGAAATATTGAAAACCAGAAAATTGAATTAAGGGGGTAAATATGCTCATATGTGGTGTAAGTTTCAATATATCAAACTTTATTATGACATTTTGTTTCGAGATTTCGTGACCTTCCATTGAAAACACCGATAACTTATAAGAATCGAGAAGGAGGAAAATAAGTTCATAAAATGTTGAAAACTACCAAAGTGAATTAATGGGATAAATATGCTCATAAGTGGTGTAAGTTTCAATATATCAAACTTTATTATGACATTGCGTTTCGAGATTTCGTGACCTTCCATTGAAAACAGCGATAACTCATAAGAATCGAGAAGGAGGAAAATAAGTTTATGAAAAGTTGAAAACCACCAAACTGATATAAAGGGATAAATATGCTCATAAGTGGTGTAAGGTTCAATATATCAAACTTTGTTATGACATTGCGTTTCGAGATTTCGTGACCTTCCATTGAAAACAACGATAACTCATAAGAATTGAGAAGGAGGAAAATAAGTTCATGAAATATTGAAAACCACCAAAGTGAATTAAGGGGATAAATATGCTCATATGTGGTGTAAGTTTCAATATATCAAACTTTATTATGACATTTTGTTTCGAGATTTCGTGACCTTCCATTGAAAACACCGATAACTTATAAGAATCGAGAAGGAGGAAAATAAGTTCATGATATGTTGAAAACTATCAAAGTGGATTAAGGGGATAAATATGCTCATAAGTGGTGTGAGTTTCAATATATCAAACTTTATTATGACATTGCATTTTGAGATTTCGTGACCTTCCATTGAAAACAGTGATAACTCATAAGAATCGAGAAGGAGGAAAATAAGTTTATGAAATGTTGAAAACCACCAAAGTGATTTAATGAGATAAATAAGCTCATAAGTGGTGTAAGTTTCAATATATCAAACTTTGTTATGACAATGCTTTACGAGATTTCGTGAGCTTCCATTGAAAACAGCGATAACCCATAAGAATCGAGAAGGAGGAAAATAAGTTCATTAAATGTTGAAAACTACCAAAGTGAATTAATGGGATAAATATGCTCATAAGTGGTGTGACTTTCAATATATCAAACTTTATTATGACATTGCGTTTTGAGATTTCGTGACCTTCCATTGAAAACAGTGATAACTCATAAGAATCGAGAAGGAGGAAAATAAGTTTATGAAATGTTGAAAACCACCAAAGTGATTTAATGAGATAAATATGCTCATAAGTGGTGTGAGTTTCAATATATCAAACTTTATTATAACATTGCGTTTCGAGATTTCGTGACCTTCCATTGAAAACACCGATAACTGATAAGAATCGAGAAGGAGGAAAATAAGTTCATAAAATGTTGAAAACTACCAAAGTGAATTAAAGGGATAAATATGCTCATAAGTGGTGTAAGGTTCAATATATCAAACTTTATTATGACATTTTGTTTCGAGATTTCGTGACCTTCCATTGAAAACACCGATAACTGATAAGAATCGAGAAGGAGGAAAATAAGTTCATAAAATGTTGAAAACTACCAAAGCGAATTAAGGGGATAAATATGCTCATAATTGGTGTAAGTTTCTATATATCAAACTTTATTATGACATTGCGTTTCGAGATTTCGTGACCTTCCATTGAAAACAGCGATAACTCATAAGAATCGAGAAGGAGGAAAATAAGTTCATAAAATGTTGAAAACTATCAAAGTGAATTAAAGGGATAAATATGCTCATAATTGGTGTAAGTTTCTATAGATCAAAATTTATTATGACATTGCGTTTCGAGATTTCGTGACCTTCCATTGAAAACAGCAATAACTCATAAGAATCGAGAAGGAGGAAAATAAGTTTATGAAATGTTGAAAACCACCAAACTGATATAATGGGAAAAATATGCACATAATTGATGTAAGTTTCAAAATATCAAACTTTATTTTGACATAGCGTTTCGAGATTTCGTGACCTTCGATTGAAAACAACGATAACTCATAAGAATCGAGAAGGAGGAAAATAAGTTTACGAAATGTTGAAAACCACCAAAGTGAATTAATGAGATAAATATGCTCATAAGTGGTGTAAGTTTCAATATATAAAACTTTGTTATGACATCGCGTTTCGAGATTTCGTGAGCTTCCATTGAAAACAACGATAACTCATAAGAATTGAGAAAGAGAAAAATAAGTTCATGAAATATTGAAAACCACCAAATTGAATTAAGGGGGTAAATATGCTAATATGTGGTGTAAGTTTCAATATATCAAACTTTATTATGACATTTTGTTTCGAGATTTCGTGACCTTCCATTGAAAACACCGATAACTCATAAGAATCGAGAAGGAGGAAAATAAGTTTATGAAATGTTGAAAACCACCAAAGTGAATTAATGAGATAAATATGCTCATAAGTGGTGTAAGGTTCAATATATCAAACTTTATTATGACATTTTGTTTCGAAATTTCGTGACCTTCCATTGAAAACACCGATAACTGATAAGAATCGAGAAGGAGGAAAATAAATTTTTTAAATAATGAAAACGACCCAAGCGAAATAAAGGCTCTAACCCTACCCGAAGTTGTTTCAATTTCTATATATCAAACTTTATTATGACATTGCGTTTCGAGATTTCGTGACCTTCCATTGAAAACAGTGATAACTCATAAGAATCGAGAAGGAGGAAAATAAGTTCATAAAATGTTGAAAACTACCAAAGTGAATTAAGGGGATAAATATGCTCATAATTGGTGTAAGTTTCTATATATCAAACTTTATTATGACATTGCGTTTCGAGATTTCGTGACCTTCCATTGAAAACAGTGATAACTCATAAGAATCGAGAAGGAGGAAAATAAGTTTATGAAATGTTGAAAACCACCAAAGTGAATTAAGGGGATAAATATGCTCATAATTGGTGTAAGTTTCAATATATCAAACTTTATTATGACATTTTGTTTCGAGATTTCGTGACCTTCCATTGAAAACACCGATAACTTATAAGAATCGAGAAGGAGGAAAATAAGTTTATGAAATGTTGAAAACCACCAAACTGATATAAAGGGATAAATATGCACATAATTGGTGTAAGTTTCAAAATATCAAACTTTGTTATGACATTGCGTTTCGAGATTTCGTGAGCTTCCATTGAAAACAGAGATAACTCATAAGAATCGAGAAAGAGAAAAATAAGTTCATGAAATATTGAAAACCACAAAATTGAATTAAGGGGGTAAATATGCTCATATGTGGTGTAAGTTTCAATATATCAAACTTTATTATGACATTTTGTTTCGAGATTTCGTGACCTTCCATTGAAAACACCGATAACTTATAAGAATCGAGAAGGAGGAAAATAAGTTCATAAAATGTTGAAAACTACCAAAGTGAATTAATGGGATAAATATGCTCATAAGTGGTGTGACTTTCAATATATCAAACTTTATTATGACATTGCGTTTTGAGATTTCGTGACCTTCCATTGAAAACAGTGATAACTCATAAGAATCGAGAAGGAGGAAAATAAGTTTATGAAATGTTGAAAACCACCAAAGTGAATTAAGGGGATAAATATGCTCATAATTGGTGTAAGTTTCTATATATCAAACTTTATTATGACATTGCGTTTCGAGATTTCGTGACCTTCCATTGAAAACAGCGATAACTCATAAGAATCGAGAAGGAGGAAAATAAGTTTATGAAATATTGAAAACCACCAAAGTGAATTAAAGAGATAAATATGCTCATATGTGGTGTAAGTTTCAATATATCAAACTTTATTATGACATTTTGTTTCGAGATTTCGTGACCTTCCATTGAAAACACCGATAACTTATAAGAATCGAGAAGGAGGAAAATAAGTTCATAAAATGTTGAAAACTACCAAAGTGAATTAATGGGATAAATATGCTCATAAGTGGTGTGACTTTCAATATATCAAACTTTATTATAACATTGCGTTTCGAGATTTCGTGACCTTCCATTGAAAACACCGATAACTGATAAGAATCGAGAAGGAGGAAAATAAGTTTATGAAATGTTGAAAACCACCAAAGTGAATTAAGGGGATAAATATGCTCATAATTGGTGTAAGTTTCTATATATCAAACTTTATTATGACATTGCGTTTCGAGATTTCGTGACCTTCCATTGAAAACAGCGATAACTCATAAGAATCGAGAAGGAGGAAAATAAGTTTATGAAATGTTGAAAACCACCAAAGTGAATTAAAGAGATAAATATGCTCATATGTGGTGTAAGTTTCAATATATCAAACTTTATTATGACATTTTGTTTCGAGATTTCGTGACCTTCCATTGAAAACACCGATAACTTATAAGAATCGAGAAGGAGGAAAATAAGTTTATGAAATGTTGAAAACCACCAAAGTGAATTAATGAGATAAATATGCTCATAAGTGGTGTAAGTTTCAATATATCAAACTTTGTTATGACAATGCGTTTCGAGATTTCGTGAGCTTCCATTGAAAACAGCGATAACCCATAAGAATCGAGAAGGAGGAAAATAAGTTTATGAAATGTTGAAAACCACCAAAGTGAATTAATGAGATAAATATGCTCATATGTGGTGTAAGTTTCAATATATCAAACTTTATTATGACATTTTGTTTCGAGATTTCGTGACCTTCCATTGAAAACACCGATAACTTATAAGAATCGAGAAGGAGGAAAATAAGTTCATAAAATGTTGAAAACTACCAAAGTGAATTAAGGGGATAAATATGCTCATAAGTGGTGTGACTTTCAATATATCAAACTTTATTATGACATTTTGTTTTGAGATTTCGTGACCTTCCATTGAAAACACCGATAACTTATAAGAATCGAGAAGGAGGAAAATAAGTTCATAAAATGTTGAAAACTACCAAAGTGAATTAAGGGGATAAATATGCTCATAAGTGGTGTGACTTTCAATATATCAAACTTTATTATGACATTGCGTTTCGAGATTTCGTGACCTTCCATTGAAAACAGCGATAACTCATAAGAATCGAGAAGGAGGAAAATAAGTTTATGAAATGTTGAAAACCACCAAAGTGAATTAATGAGATAAATATGCTCATACGTGGTGTAAGTTTCAATATATCAAACTTTGTAATGACATCGCGTTTCGAGATTTCGTGAGCTTCCATTGAAAACAGCGATAACTCATAAGAATTGAGAAAGAGAAAAATAAGTTCATGAAATATTGAAAACCACCAAATTGAATTAAGGGGGTAAATATGCTCATATGTGGTGTAAGTTTCAATATATCAAACTTTATTATGACATTTTGTTTCGAGATTTCGTGACCTTCCATTGAAAACACCGATAACTTATAAGAATCGAGAAGGAGGAAAATAAGTTTATGAAATGTTGAAAACCACCAAAGTGAATTAATGAGATAAATATGCTCATAAGTGGTGTAAGTTTCAATATATCAAACTTTGTTATGACAATGCGTTTCGAGATTTCGTGAGCTTCCATTGAAAACAGCGATAACTCATAAGAATCGAGAAAGAGAAAAATAAGTTCATGAAATATTGAAAACCACCAAATTGAATTAAGGGGGTAAATATGCTCATATGTGGTGTAAGTTTCAATATATCAAACTTTATTATGACATTTTGTTTCGAGATTTCGTGACCTTCCATTGAAAACACCGATAACTTATAAGAATCGAGAAGGAGGAAAATAAGTTTATGAAATGTTGAAAACCACCAAAGTGAATTAATGAGATAAATATGCTCATACGTGGTGTAAGTTTCAACATATCAAACTTTGTAATGACATCGCGTTTCGAGATTTCGTGAGCTTCCATTGAAAACAGCGATAACTCATAAGAATTGAGAAAGAGAAAAATAAGTTCATGAAATATTGAAAACCACCAAATTGAATTAAGGGGGTAAATATGCTCATATGTGGTGTAAGTTTCAATATATCAAACTTTATTATGACATTTTGTTTCGAGATTTCGTGACCTTCCATTGAAAACACCGATAACTTATAAGAATCGAGAAGGAGGAAAATAAGTTCATAAAATGTTGAAAACTACCAAAGTGAATTAATGGGATAAATATGCTCATAAGTGGTGTGACTTTCAATATATCAAACTTTATTATGACATTGCGTTTTGAGATTTCGTGACCTTCCATTGAAAACAGTGATAACTCATAAGAATCGAGAAGGAGGAAAATAAGTTTATGAAATGTTGAAAACCACCAAAGTGAATTAATGAGATAAATATGCTCATACGTGGTGTAAGTTTCAATATATCAAACTTTGTAATGACATTGCGTTTCGAGATTTCGTGAGCTTCCATTGAAAACAGCGATAACTCATAAGAATCGAGAAGGAGGAAAATAAGTTTATGAAATGTTGAAAACCACCAAAGTGAATTAATGAGATAAATATGCTCATACGTGGTGTAAGTTTCAATATATCAAACTTTGTAATGACATTGCGTTTCGAGATTTCGTGAGCTTCCATTGAAAACAGCGATAACTCATAAGAATTGAGAAAGAGAAAAATAAGTTCATGAAATATTGAAAACCACCAAATTGAATTAAGGGGGTAAATATGCTCATATGTGGTGTAAGTTTCAATATATCAAACTTTATTATGACATTTTGTTTCGAGATTTTGTGACCTTCCATTGAAAACACCGATAACTTATAAGAATCGAGAAGGAGGAAAATAAGTTTATGAAATGTTGAAAACCACCAAACTGATATAAAGGGATAAATATGCACATAATTGGTGTAAGTTTCAAAATATCAAACTTTGTTATGACATTGCGTTTCGAGATTTCGTGACTTTCCATTGAAAACAGCGATAACTCATAAGAATCGAGAAAGAGAAAAATAAGTTCATGAAATATTGAAAACAACTAATTCGGATTACACCGAGAACTATGCTCTTATGTGGTGTAAGTTTCAATATATCAAACTTTATTATGACATTTTGTTTCGAGATTTCGTGACCTTCCATTGAAAACACCGATAACTTATAAGAATCGAGAAGGAGGAAAAAGAAGTTTATGAAATGTTGAAAACTACCAAAGTAAAATAAAGGGATAAATATGCACATAAGAGATGTAAGTTTCAATATATCAAACTTTATTATGACATCTCGTTTCGAGATTTCGTGACCTTCGATTGAAAACAACAATAACTCATAAGAATCGAGAAGGAGGAAAATAGGTTTACGAAATGTTGAAAACCACCAAAGTGAATTAATGAGATAAATATGCTCATAATTGGTGTAAGTTTCTATATATCAAACTTGATTATGACATTGCGTTTCGATGGTTGGTGAATTACTATTGAAAACAGTAATAACTCATAAGAATCGAGAAGGAGGAAAATAAGTTCATAAAATGTTGAAAACTACCAAAGTGAATTAATGGGATAAATATGCTCATAAGTGGTGTGACTTTCAATATATCAAACTTTATTATGACATTGCGTTTCGAGATTTCGTGACCTTCCATTGAAAACAGTGATAACTCATAAGAATCGAGAAGGAGGAAAATAAGTTTATGAAATGTTGAAAACCACCAAAGTGATTTAATGAGATAAATAAGCTCATAAGTGGTGTAAGTTTCAATATATCAAACTTTATTATGACATTTTGTTTCGAGATTTCGTGACCTTCCATTGAAAACACCGATAACTTATAAGAATCGAGAAGGAGGAAAAAGAAGTTTATGAAATGTTGAAAACCACCAAACTGATATAAAGGGATAAATATGCACATAATTGGTGTAAGTTTCAAAATATCAAACTTTGTTATGACATTGCGTTTCGAGATTTCGTGACTTTCTATTGAAAACAGCGATAACTCATAAGAATCGAGAAAGAGAAAAATAAATTCATGAAATATTGAAAACAACCAAATTGAATCAAGGGGGTAAATATGCTCATATGTGGTGTAAGTTTCAATATATTAAACTTTATTATGACATTTTGTTTCGAGATTTCGTGACCTTCCATTGAAAACACCGATAACTTATAAGAATCGAGAAGGAGGAAAATAAGTTTATGAAATGTTGAAAACCACCAAACTGATATAAAGGGATAAATATGCACATAATTGGTGTAAGTTTCAAAATATCAAACTTTGTTATGACATTGCGTTTCGAGATTTCGTGACCTTCCATTGAAAACAGCAATAACTCATAAGAATTGAGAAAGAGAAAAATAAGTTCATGAAATATTGAAAACCACCAAACTGAATTAAGGGGGTAAATATGCTCATATGTGGTGTAAGTTTCAATATATCAAACTTTATTACGACATTTTGTTTCGAGATTTCGTGACCTTCCATTGAAAACACCGATAACTTATAAGAATCGAGAAGGAGGAAAATAAGTTTACGAAATGTTGAAAACCACCAAAGTGAATTAAGGGGATAAATATGCTCATAAGTGGTGTGACTTTCAATATATCAAACTTTATTATAACATTGTGTTTCGAGATTTCGTGACCTTCCATTGAAAACACCGATAACTGATAAGAATCGAGAAGGAGGAAAATAAGTTCATAAAATGTTGAAAACTACCAAAGTGAATTAAGGGGATAAATATGCTCATAATTGGTGTAAGTTTCTATATATCAAACTTTATTATGACATTGCGTTTCGAGATTTCGTGACCTTCCATTGAAAACAGCGATAACTCATAAGAATCGAGAAGGAGTAAAATATGTTCATGAAATGTTGAAAACAACCAAAGTGAATTAAGGAGATAAATATGCGCATAAGTGGTGTATGTTTCAATATATCAAACTTTGTTATGACATTGCGTTTCGAGATTTCGTGAGCTTCCATTGAAAACAACGATAACTCATAAGAATTGAGAAAGAGAAAAATAAGTTCATGAAATATTGAAAACCACCAAATTGAATTAAGGGGGTAAATATGCTCATATGTGGTGTAAGTTTCAATATATCAAACTTTATTATGACATTTTGTTTCGAGATTTCGTGACCTTCCATTGAAAACACCGATAACTTATAAGAATCGAGAAGGAGGAAAATAAGTTCATAAAATGTTGAAAACTACCAAAGTGAATTAAGGGGATAAATATGCTCATAATTGGTGTAAGTTTCTATATATCAAACTTTATTATGACATTGCGTTTCGAGATTTCGTGACCTTCCATTGAAAACAGCGATAACTCATAAGAATTGAGAAAGAGAAAAATAAGTTCATGAAATATTGAAAACCACCAAATTGAATTAAGGGGGTAAATATGCTCATATGTGGTGTAAGTTTCAATATATCAAACTTTATTATGACATTTTGTTTCGAGATTTTGTGACCTTCCATTGAAAACACCGATAACTTATAAGAATCGAGAAGGAGGAAAATAAGTTTATGAAATGTTGAAAACCACCAAAGTGAATTAATGAGATAAATATGCTCATACGTGGTGTAAGTTTCAATATATCAAACTTTGTAATGACATTGCGTTTCGAGATTTCGTGAGCTTCCATTGAAAACAGCGATAACTCATAAGAATCGAGAAGGAGGAAAATAAGTTTATGAAATGTTGAAAACTAACAAAGTGGATTAAGGGGATAAATATGCTCATAAGTTATGTGAGTTTCAATATATCAAACTTTATTATGTCATTTTGTTTCGAGATTTCGTGACCTTCCATTGAAAACACCGATAACTTATAAGAATAGAGAAGGATGAAAATAAGTTCATAAAATGTTGAAAACTACCAAAGTGAATTAAGTGGATAAATATGCTCATAATTGGTGTGACTTTCAATATATCAAACTTTATTCTGACATTGCGTTTCGAAATTTCGTGACCTTCCATTGAAAACAGCGATAACTCATAAGAATCGAGAAGGAGGAAAATAAGTTTATGAAATGTTGAAAACCACCAAAGTGAATTAATGAGATAAATATGCTCATACGTGGTGTAAGTTTCAATATATCAAACTTTGTAATGACATTGCGTTTCGAGATTTCGTGAGCTTCCATTGAAAACAGCGATAACTCATAATAATCGAGGAGGAAAATAAGTTTATGAAATTTTGAAAACCACCAAAGTGAATTAATGAGATAAATATGCTCATACGTGGTGTAAGTTTCAATATATCAAACTTTGTAATGACATTGCGTTTCGAGATTTCGTGAGCTTCCATTGAAAACAGCGATAACTCATAAGAATTGAGAAAGAGAAAAATAAGTTCATGAAATATTGAAAACCACCAAATTGAATTAAGGGGGTAAATATGCTCATATATGGTGTAAGTTTCAATATATCAAACTTTATTATGACATTTTGTTTCGAGATTTTGTGACCTTCCATTGAAAACACCGATAACTTATAAGAATCGAGAAGGAGGAAAATAAGTTTATGAAATGTTGAAAACCACCAAAGTGAATTAATGAGATAAATATGCTCATACGTGGTGTAAGTTTCAATATATCAAACTTTGTAATGACATTGCGTTTCGAGATTTTGTGACCTTCCATTGAAAACACCGATAACTTATAAGAATCGAGAAGGAGGAAAATAAGTTTATGAAATGTTGAAAACCACCAAACTAAATTAGAAGGGTAAATAGTATCAAATGTGGATAAATTTTCAATATATCAAACTTAGTTATAAAATTTTGTTTCGAGATTCTGTGACCTTCCAGTGAAAACACCGATAACTTATAAGAATCGAGAAGGAGGAAAATAAGTTTACGAAATGTTGAAAACCACCAAACTGATATAAAGGGATAAATATGCTCATACGTGGTGTAAGTTTCAATATATCAAACTTTTTAATGACATTTTGTTTCCAGATTTCGTTACTTTCCATTGAAAACAGCGATAACTCATAAGAATCGAGAAAGAGAAAAATAAGTTCATGAAATATTGAAAACAACCAAATTGAATTAAGGGGGTAAATATGCTCATATGTGGTGTAGGTTTCAATATATCAAACTTTATTATGACATTTTGTTTCGAGATTTCGTGATCTTCCATTGAAAACACCGATAACTTATAAGAATCGAGAAGGAGGAAAATAAGTTCATAAAATGTTGAAAACTACCAAAGTAAATTAAGGGGATAAATATGCTCATAAGTGGTGTGACTTTCAATATATCAAGCTTTCTTATGACATTGCGTTTCGAGATTTCGTGACCTTCCATTGAAAACACCGATAACTTATAAGAATCGAGAAGGAGGAAAATAAGCTCATAAAATGTTGAAAACTACCAAAGTGAATTAATGGGATAAATATGCTCATAAGTGGTGTGACTTTCAATATATCAAACTTTATTATGACATTGCGTTTTGAGATTTCGTGACCTTCCATTGAAAACAGTGATAACTCATAAGAATCGAGAAGGAGGAAAATAAGTTTATGAAAAGTTGAAAACCACCAAAGTGATTTAATGAGATAAATAAGCTCATAAGTGGTGTAAGTTTCAATATATCAAACTTTGTTATGACAATGCGTTTCGAGATTTCGTGAGCTTCAATTGAAAACAACGATAATTTAAAACAATCGAGAATGAGGAAAAATAAGTTTACGAAATGTTGAAAACCACCAAATTGAATTAAGGGGATAAATATGCACATAATTGGTGTAAGTTTCAAAATATCAAACTTTGTTATGACATTGCGTTTCGAGATTTCGTGACCTTCCATTGAAAACACCGATAACTCATAAGAATCGAGAAGGAGGAAAATAAGTTCATGAAATGTTGAAAACCACCAAAGTGAATTAAGGGGATAAATATGCTCATATGTGGTGTAAGTTTCAAAATATCAAACTTTATTCTGACATTGCGTTTCGAGATTTCGTGACCTTCGATTGAAAACAACGATAACTCATAAGAATCGAGAAGGAGGAAAATAAGTTCATGATATGTTGAAAACTATCAAAGTGGATTAAGGGGATAAATATGCTCATAAGTGGTGTGAGTTTCAATATATCAAACTTTATTATGACATTGCATTTCGAGATTTCCTGACCTTCCATTGAAAGTAGCGATAACTCATAAGAATAGAGAAGAAGAAAAATAAGTTCATGAAATGTTGAAAACCACCAAAGTGAATTAAGGGGATAAATATGCTCATAATTGGTGTAAGTTTCTATATATCAAACTTTATTATGACATTGCGTTTCGAGATTTCGTGACCTTCCATTGAAAACAGTGATAACTCATAAGAATCGAGAAGGAGGAAAATAAGTTTATGAAATGTTGAAAACCACCAAAGTTAATTAAGGGGATAAATATGCTCATAATTGGTGTAAGTTTCTATATATCAAACTTTATTATAACATTGCGTTTCGAGATTTCGTGACCTTCCATTGAAAACAGCAATAACTCATAAGAATCGAGAAGGAGGAAAATATGTTTATGAAATGTTGAAAACCACCAAAGTGAATTAAGGGGGTAAATATGCTCATATGTGGTGTAAGTTTCAATATATCAAACTTTATTATGACATTTTGTTTCGAAATTTCGTGACCTTCTATTGAAAACACTGATAACTTATAAGAATCGAAAAGGAGGAAAATAAGTTCATAAGATGTTGAAATCTACCAAAGTGAATTAAGGGGATAAATATGCTCATAATTGGTGTAAGTTTCTATATATCAAACTTTATTATGACATTGCGTTTCGAGATTTCGTGACCTTCCATTGAAAACACCGATAACTCATAAGAATCGAGAAAAAGGAAAATAAGTTCATGAAATGTTGAAAACTACCAAAGTGAATTAAGGGGATAAATATGCTCATAAGTGGTGTGACTTTCAATATATCAAACTTTATTATGACATTGCGTTTTGAGATTTCGTGACCTTCCATTGAAAACAGTGATAACTCATAAGAATCGAGAAGGAGGAAAATAAGTTTATGAAATGTTGAAAACCACCAAAGTGATTTAATGAGATAAATAAGCTCATAAGTGGTGTAAGTTTCAATATATCAAACTTTGTTATGACAATGCGTTTCGAGATTTCGTGAGCTTCCATTGAAAACAGCGATAACTCATAAGAATTGAGAAAGAGAAAAATAAGTTCATGAAATATTGAAAACCACCAAATTGAATTAAGGGGGTAAATATGCTCATATGTGGTGTAAGTTTCAATATATCAAACTTTATTATGACATTTTGTTTCGAGATTTCGTGACCTTCCATTGAAAACACCGATAACTTATAAGAATCGAGAAGGAGGAAAATAAGTTTATGAAATGTTGAAAACCACCAAAGTGAATTAAGGGGATAAATATGCTCATAATTGGTGTAAGTTTCTATATATCAAACTTTATTATGACATTGCGTTTCGAGATTTCGTGACCTTCCATTGAAAACAGCGATAACTCATAAGAATCGAGAAGGAGAAAAATAAGTTCATGAAATATTGAAAACCACAAAATTGAATTAAGGGGGTAAATATGCTCATATGTGGTGTAAGTTTCAATATATCAAACTTTATTATGACATTTTGTTTCGAGATGTCGTGACCTTCCATTGAAAACACCGATAACTTATAAGAATCGAGAAGGAGGAAAATAAGTTCATAAAATGTTGAAAACAACCAAAGTGAATTAATGGGATAAATATGCTCATAAGTGGTGTGACTTTCAATATATCAAGCTTTCTTATGACATTGCGTTTCGAGATTTCGTGACCTTCCATTGAAAACAGGGATAACTCATAAGAATCGAGAAGGAGGAAAATAAGTTCATAAAACCACCAAAGTTAATTAAGGAGATAAATATGCTCATAAGTGGTGTAAGTTGCAATATATCAAACTTTATTAAGACATTGCGTTTCGAGATTACGTGACCTTCCATTGAAAACAGAGATAAGTCATCAGAATCGAGAAGGAGGAAAATAAGTTCATGAAATGTTGAAAACCACCAAATTGAATTAAGCGGATAAATATGCTCATAAGTGGTGTAAGTTTCAATATATCAAACTTTGTTATGACAATGCGTTTCGAGATTTCGTGACCTTCCATTGAAAGTAGCGATAACTCATAAGAATCGAGAAGAAGAAAAATAAGTTCATGAAATGTTGAAAACCACTAATCTGATTTAAGGGGATAAATATGCTCATAATTGGTGTAAGTTTCAAAATATCAAACTTTATTCTGACATTGTGTTTCGAGATTTTGTGACCTTCCATTGAAAACAGCGATAACTCATAAGAATCGGGAAAAAGGAAAATAAGTTTATGAAATGTTGAAAACCACCAAAGTGAATTAAGGGGATAAATATGCTCATAATTGGTGTAAGTTTCAATATATCAAACTTTATTATGACATTTTGTTTCGAGATTTCGTGACCTTCCATTGAAAACACCGATAACTTATAAGAATCGAGAAGGAGGAAAATAAGTTTATGAAATGTTGAAAACCACCAAACTGATATAAAGGGATAAATATGCACATAATTGGTGTAAGTTTCAAAATATCAAACTTTGTTATGACATTGCGTTTCGAGATTTCGTGAGCTTCCATTGAAAACAGCGATAACTCATAAGAATTGAGAAAGAGAAAAATAAGTTCATGAAATATTGAAAACCACCAAATTGAATTAAGGGGGTAAATATGCTCATATGTGGTGTAAGTTTCAATATATCAAACTTTATTATGACATTTTGTTTCGAGATTTCGTGACCTTCCATTGAAAACACCGATAACTTATAAGAATCGAGAAGGAGGAAAATAAGTTCATAAAATGTTGAAAACTACCAAAGTGAATTAATGGGATAAATATGCTCATAAGTGGTGTGACTTTCAATATATCAAACTTTATTATGACATTGCGTTTTGAGATTTCGTGACCTTCCATTGAAAACAGTGATAACTCATAAGAATCGAGAAGGAGGAAAATAAGTTTATGAAATGTTGAAAACCACCAAAGTGATTTAATGAGATAAATAAGCTCATAAGTGGTGTAAGTTTCAATATATCAAACTTTAATATGACATTGCGTTTTGAGATTTCGTGACCTTCCATTGAAAACAGTGATAACTCATAAGAATCGAGAAGGAGGAAAATAAGTTTATGAAATGTTGAAAACCACCAAAGTGAATTAATGAGATAAATATGCTCATACGTGGTGTAAGTTTCAACATATCAAACTTTGTAATGACATCGCGTTTCGAGATTTCGTGAGCTTCCATTGAAAACAGCGATAACTCATAAGAATTGAGAAAGAGAAAAATAAGTTCATGAAATATTGAAAACCACCAAATTGAATTAAGGGGGTAAATATGCTCATATGTGGTGTAAGTTTCAATATATCAAACTTTATTATGACATTTTGTTTCGAGATTTCGTGACCTTCCATTGAAAACACCGATAACTTATAAGAATCGAGAAGGAGGAAAATAAGTTCATAAAATGTTGAAAACTACCAAAGTGAATTAATGGGATAAATATGCTCATAAGTGGTGTGACTTTCAATATATCAAACTTTATTATGACATTGCGTTTCGAGATTTCGTGACCTTCCATTGAAAACAGCGATAACTCATAAGAATCGAGAAGGAGGAAAATAAGTTTATGAAATGTTGAAAACCACCAAAGTGATTTAATGAGATAAATATGCTCATATGTGGTGTAAGTTTCAATATATCAAACTTTATTATGACATTTTGTTTCGAGATTTCGTGACCTTCCATTGAAAACACCGATAACTTATAAGAATCGAGAAGGAGGAAAAAGAAGTTTATGAAATGTTGAAAACCACCAAAGTGAATTAATGGGATAAATATGCTCATAAGTGGTGTGACTTTCAATATATCAAACTTTATTATGACATTGCGTTTTGAGATTTCATGGCCTTCTAGGGAAAGAAGCGATAACTCATAAGTATTGATATCGAGAAAAATAAGTTCATGAAATATTGAAAACCACAAAATTGAATTAAGGGGGTAAATATGCTCATATGTGGTGTAAGTTTCAATATATCAAACTTTATTATGACATTTTGTTTCGAGATTTCGTGACCTTCCATTGAAAACACCGATAACTTATAAGAATCGAGAAGGAGGAAAATAAGTTCATAAAATGTTGAAAACAACCAAAGTGAATTAATGGGATAAATATGCTCATAAGTGGTGTGACTTTCAATATATCAAGCTTTCTTATGACATTGCGTTTCGAGATTTCGTGACCTTCCATTGAAAACAGGGATAACTCATAAGAATCGAGAAGGAGGAA
Source organism: Boechera divaricarpa (assembly GCA_026770425.1). NCBI lineage: Eukaryota > Viridiplantae > Streptophyta > Magnoliopsida > Brassicales > Brassicaceae > Boechera > Boechera divaricarpa. Next base: position 67,149 of record JAMKOQ010000452.1, on the reverse strand, counting down.
AATAAGTTTACGAAATGTTGAAAACCACCAAAGTGAATTAATGAGATAAATATGCTCATAAGTGGTGTAAGTTTCAATATATCAAACTTTGTTATGACATTTCGTTTGAAGATTTCGTGACCTTCTCTTGAAAACACCGATAACTTATAAGAATCGAGAAGGAGGAAAATAAGTTCATGATATGTTGAAAACTATCAAAGTGGATTAAGGGGATAAATATGCTCATAAGTGGTGTGAGTTTCAATATATCAAACTTTATTATGACATTGCATTTCGAGATTTCGTGACCTTCCATTGAAAACAGCGATAACTCATAAGAATTGAGAAAGAGAAAAATAAGTTCATGAAATATTGAAAACCACCAAATTGAATTAAGGGGGTAAATATGCTCATATGTGGTGTAAGTTTCAATATATCAAACTTTATTATGACATTTTGTTTCGAGATTTCGTGACCTTCCATTGAAAACACCGATAACTCATAAGAATCGAGAAGGAGGAAAATAAGTTTATGAAATGTTGAAAACCACCAAAGTGAATTAAGGGGATAAATATGCTCATAATTGGTGTAAGTTTCTATATATCAAACTTTATTATGACATTGCGTTTCGAGATTTCGTGACCTTCCATTGAAAACAGCGATAACTCATAAGAATCGAGAAAGAGAAAAATAAGTTCATGAAATATTGAAAACCACCAAATTGAATTAAGGGGGTAAATATGCTCATATGTGGTGTAAGTTTCAATATATCAAACTTTATTATGACATTTTGTTTCGAGATTTCGTGACCTTCCATTGAAAACACCGATAACTTATAAGAATCGAGAAGGAGGAAAATAAGTTTATGAAATGTTGAAAACCACCAAACTGATATAAAGGGATAAATATGCACATAATTGGTGTAAGTTTCAAAATATCAAACTTTGTTATGACATTGCGTTTCGAGATTTCGTGAGCTTCCATTGAAAACAGAGATAACTCATAAGAATCGAGAAAGAGAAAAATAAGTTCATGAAATATTGAAAACAACCAAATTGAATTAAGGGGGTAAATATGCTTATATGTGGTGTAAGTTTCAATATATCAAACTTTATTATGACATTTTGTTTCGAGATTTCGTGACCTTCCATTTAAAACACCGATAACTTATAAGAATCGAGAAGGAGGAAAATAAGTTCATAAAATGTTGAAAACTACCAAAGTGAATTAAGGGGATAAATATGCTCATAAGTGGTGTGACTTTCAATATATCAAACTTTAATATGACATTGCGTTTTGAGATTTCGTGACCTTCCATTGAAAACAGTGATAACTCATAAGAATCGAGAAGGAGGAAAATAAGTTTATGAAATGTTGAAAACACTAAACTGATATAAAGGGATAAATATGCACATAATTGGTCTAAGTTTCAAAATATCAAACTTTATTATGACATTGCGTTTCGAAATTTCGTGACCTTCCATTGAAAACAGCGATAACTCATAAGAATCGAGAAGGAGGAAAATAAGTTTATGAAATGTTGAAAACCACCAAAGTGAATTAATGAGATAAATATGCTCATACGTGGTGTAAGTTTCAATATATCAAACTTTGTAATGACATCGCGTTTCGAGATTTCGTGAGCTTCCATTGAAAACAGCGATAACTCATAAGAATTGAGAAAGAGAAAAATAAGTTCATGAAATATTGAAAACCACCAAATTGAATTAAGGGGGTAAATATGCTCATATGTGGTGTAAGTTTCAATATATCAAACTTTATTATGACATTTTGTTTCGAGATTTCGTGACCTTCCATTGAAAACACCGATAACTTATAAGAATCGAGAAGGAGGAAAAAGAAGTTTATGAAATGTTGAAAACCACCAAACTGATATAAAGGGATAAATATGCACATAATTGGTGTAAGTTTCAAAATATCAAACTTTGTTATGACATTGCGTTTCGAGATTTCGTGACTTTCTATTGAAAACAGCGATAACTCATAAGAATCGAGAAAGAGAAAAATAAGTTCATGAAATATTGAAAACAACCAAATTGAATTAAGGGGGTAAATATGCACATAATTGATGTAAGTTTCAAAATATCAAACTTTATTCTGACATCTCGTTTCGAGATTTCGTGACCTTCGATTGAAGACAACAATAACTCATAAGAATCGAGAAGGAGGAAAATAAGTTTACGAAATGTTGAAAACCACCAAAGTGAATTAATGAGATAAATATGCTCATAAGTGGTGTAAGTTTCAATATATCAAACTTTGTTATGACATTTCGTTTGAAGATTTCGTGACCTTCTCTTGAAAACACCGATAACTTATAAGAATCGAGAAAAAGGAAAATAAGTTCTTGAAATGTCGACAACTACCAAAGTGAATTAAGGGGATAAATATGCTCATAAGTGGTGTGACTTTCAATATATCAAACTTTATTATAACATTGCGTTTCGAGATTTCGTGACCTTCCATTGAAAACACCGATAACTGATAAGAATCGAGAAGGAGGAAAATAAGTTCATAAAATGTTGAAAACTATCAAAGTGAATTAAAGGGATAAATATGCTCATAATTGGTGTAAGTTTCTATAGATCAAAATTTATTATGACATTGCGTTTCGAGATTTCGTGACCTTCCATTGAAAACAGCAATAACTCATAAGAATCGAGAAGGAGGAAAATAAGTTTATGAAATGTTGAAAACTACCAAAGTGAATTAAGGGGATAAATATACTCATAAGTGGTGTGACTTTCAATATATCAAACTTTATTATGACATTTTGTTTCGAGATTTCGTGACCTTCCATTGAAAACAGGGATAACTCATAAGAATGGAGAAGGAGGAAAATAAGTTTATGAAATGTTGAAAACCACCAAAGTGAATTAATGAGATAAATATGCTCATAATTGGTGTAAGTTTCTATATATCAAACTTTATTATGACATTGCGTTTCGAGATTTCGTGACCTTCCATTGAAAACAGTAATAACTCATAAGAATCGAGAAAGAGGAAAATAAGTTTACGAAATGTTGAAAACCACCAAAGTGAATTAAGGGGATAAATATGCTCATATGTGGTGTAAGTTTCAATATATCAAACTTTATTATGACATTGCGTTTCGAGATTTCGTGACCCTCCATTGAAAACACCGATAACTTATAAGAATCGAGAAGGAGGAAAATAAGTTCTTAAAATGTTGAAAACTACCAAAGTGAATTAAGGGGATAAATATGCTCATAAGTGGTGTGAGTTTCAATATATAAAACTTTTTCATGACATTGCGTTTCGAGATTTCGTGACCTTCCATTGAAAACAACGATAACTCATAAGAATCGAGAAGGAGGAAAATAAGTTCATGAAATATTGAAAACCACCAAATTGAATTAAGGGGGTAAATATGCTCATATGTGGTGTAAGTTTCAATATATCAAACTTTATTATGACATTTTGTTTCGAGATTTCGTGACCTTCCATTGAAAACACCGATAACTCATAAGAATCGAGAAGGACGAAAATAAGTTTATGAAATGTTGAAAACCACCAAAGTGATTTAAAGGGATAAATATGCTCATAATTGGTGTAAGTTTCAAAATATCAAACTTTATTCTGACATTGCGTTTCGAGATTTCATGATCTTCCATTGAAAACAGGGATAACTCATAAGAATCGAGAAGGAGGAAAATAAGTTCATGAAATGTTGAAAACCACCAAAGTGAATTAAGGGGATAAATATGCTCATAAGTGGTGTAAGTTTCAATATATCAAACTTTATTATGACATTGCGTTTCGAGATTTCGTGACTTTCTATTGAAAACAGCGATAACTCATAAGAATCGAGAAAGAGAAAAATAAGTTCATGAAATGTTGAAAACAACCAAATTGAATTAAGGGGATAAATATGCTCATAATTGGTGTAAGTTTCAATATATCAAACTTTGTTATGACATTTCGTTTGCAGATTTCGTGACCTTCTCTTGAAAACACCGATAACTTATAAGAATCGAGAAGGAGGAAAATAAGTTCATGATATGTTGAAAACTATCAAAGTGGATTAAGGGGATAAATATGCTCATAAGTGGTGTTAGTTTCAATATATCAAACTTTATTATGACATTGCATTTCGAGATTTCGTGACCTTCCATTGAAAGCAGCGATAACTCATAAGAATCGAGAAAGAGAAAAATAAGTTCATGAAATATTGAAAACCACCAAAGTGAATTAAGGGGATAAATATGCTCATAAGTGGTGTAAGTTTCAATATATCAAACTTTATTATGACATTGCGTTTCGAGATTTCGTGACCTTCCATTGAAAACACCGATAACTTATAAGAATCGAGAAGGAGGAAAATAAGTTTACGAAATGTTGAAAACCACCAAAGTGAATTAATGAGATAAATATGCTCATAAGTGGTGTAAGTTTCAATATATCAAACTTTGTTATGACATTTCGTTTGAAGATTTCGTGACCTTCTCTTGAAAACACCGATAACTTATAAGAATCGAGAAGGAGGAAAATAAGTTCATGATATGTTGAAAACTATCAAAGTGGATTAAGGGGATAAATATGCTCATAATTGGTGTAAGTTTCAAAATATCAAACTTTATTCTGACATTGTGTTTCGAGATTTTGTGACCTTCCATTGAAAACAGCGATAACTCATAAGAATCGGGAAAAAGGAAAATAAGTTTATGAAATGTTGAAAACCACCAAAGTGAATTAAGGGGATAAATATGCTCATAATTGGTGTAAGTTTCAATATATCAAACTTTATTATGACATTTTGTTTCGAGATTTCGTGAGCTTCCATTGAAAACAGAGATAACTCATAAGAATCGAGAAAGAGAAAAATAAGTTCATGAAATATTGAAAACCACAAAATTGAATTAAGGGGGTAAATATGCTCATATGTGGTGTAAGTTTCAATATATCAAACTTTATTATGACATTTTGTTTCGAGATTTCGTGACCTTCCATTGAAAACACCGATAACTTATAAGAATCGAGAAGGAGGAAAATAAGTTCATAAAATGTAGAAAACCACCAAAGTGAATGAAGGGAATAAATATGCCCATAAGTGGTGTAACTTTCAATATATCAAACTTTAGTATGACATTGCGCTTCGAGATTTCGTGACATTCCATTGAAGAATGCGATAACTCATAAGAATCGAGACGGAGGAAAATAAGTTCATGAAATGTTAAAAACCACCAAAGTGAATTAATGGGATAAATATGCTCATAAGTGGTGTGACTTTCAATATATCAAACTTTATTATGACATTGCGTTTTGAGATTTCGTGACCTTCCATTGAAAACAGTGATAACTCATAAGAATCGAGAAGGAGGAAAATAAGTTTATGAAATGTTGAAAACCACCAAAGTGATTTAATGAGATAAATAAGCTCATAAGTGGTGTAAGTTTCAATATATCAAACTTTGTTATGACAATGCGTTTCGAGATTTCGTGAGCTTCCATTGAAAACAGCGATAACCCATAAGAATCGAGAAGGAGGAAAATAAGTTTATGAAATGTTGAAAACCACCAAAGTGAATTAAGGGGATAAATATGCTCATAAGTGGTGTGACTTTCAATATATCAAACTTTATTATAACATTGTGTTTCGAGATTTCGTGACCTTCCATTGAAAACACCGATAACTGATAAGAATCGAGAAGGAGGAAAATAAGTTCATAAAATGTTGAAAACTACCAAAGTGAATTTATTTTATTGATACGCTCATAATCGATATCTACTCTCATTCCCTACACGATACTATTACGATCTGTTTCGAGATTTCGTGACCTTCCATTGAAAACAGTGATAACTCATAAGAATCGAGAAGGAGGAAAATAAGTTTATGAAATGTTGAAAACCACCAAAGTGAATTAAGGGGATAAATATGCTCATAAGTGGTGTAAGTTTCAATATATCAAACTTTATTATGACATTGCGTTTCGAGATTTCGTGACCTTCCATTGAAAACACCGATAACTCATAAGAATCGAGAAGGAGGAAAAATAAGTTCATGAAATGTTGAAAACCACCAAAGTGAATTAAGGGGATAAATATGCTCATATGTGGTGTAAGTTTCAATATATCAAACTTTATTATGACATTGCGTTTCGAGATTTCGTGACCTTCCATTGAAAACAGTGATAACTCATAAGAATCGAGAAGGAGGAAAATAAGTTTATGAAATGTTGAAAACCACCAAACTGATATAAAGGGATAAATATGCACATAATTGGTGTAAGTTTCAATATATCAAACTTTATTATGACATTGCGTTTCGAGATTTCGTGACCTTCCATTGAAAACACCGATAACTCATAAGAATCGAGAAGGAGGAAAATAAGTTCATAAAATGTTGAAAACTACCAAAGTGAATTAAGGGGATAAATATGCTCATAAGTGGTGTGACTTTCAATATATCAAACTTTATTATGACATTGCGTTTCGAGATTTCGTGACCTTCCATTGAAAACACCGATAACTGCTAAGAATCGAGAAGGAGGAAAATAAGTTTATGAAATGTTGAAAACCACCAAAGTGAATTAAGGAGATAAATATGCTCATAAGTGGTGTAAGGTTCAATATATCAAACTTTTTTATGACATTGCGTTTCGAGATTTCGTGACCTTCCATTGAAAACAGCGATAACTCATAAGAATCGAGAAGGAGGAAAATAAGTTTATGAAAGGATGAAAACAAATAACGTGAATTAAAGAGATAAATATACTAATAAGTGGTGTAAGTTTTAATATATCAAACTTTATTATGAAATTGCGTTTCTAGATTTCATAACCTTCCATTGAAAACATTGATAACTCATAAGAATCGAGAAGGAGGAAAATAAGTTTATGAAATGTTGAAAACCACCAAAGTGAATTAAGGGGATAAATATGCTCATAATTGGTGTAAGTTTCTATATATCAAACTTTATTATGACATTGCGTTTCGAGATTTCGTGACCTTCCATTGAAAACAGTGATAACTCATAAGAATCGAGAAGGAGGAAAATAAGTTTATGAAATGTTGAAAACCACCAAAGTGAATTAAGGGGATAAATATGCTCATAAGTGGTGTAAGTTTCAATATATCAAACTTTATTATGACATTGCGTTTCGAGATTTCGTGAGCTTCCATTGAAAACAGCGATAACTCATAAGAATTGAGAAAGAGAAAAATAAGTTCATGAAATATTGAAAACCACCAAATTGAATTAAGGGGGTAAATATGCTCATATGTGGTGTAAGTTTCAATATATCAAACTTTATTATGACATTTTGTTTCGAGATTTCGTGACCTTCCATTGAAAACACCGATAACTTATAAGAATCGAGAAAGAGGAAAAAGAAGTTTATGAAATGTTGAAAACCACAAAATTGAATTAAGGGGATAAATATGCTCATATGTGGTGTAAGTTTCAATATATCAAACTTTATTATGACATTTTGTTTCGAGATTTCGTGACCTTCCATTGAAAACACCGATAACTCATAAGAATCGAGAAGGAGGAAAATAAGTTTATGAAATGTTGAAAACCACCAAAGTGAATTAAGGGGATAAATATGCTCATAATTGGTGTAAGTTTCTATATATCAAACTTTATTATGACATTGCGTTTCGAGATTTCGTGACCTTCCATTGAAAACAGTAATAACTCATAAGAATCGAGAAGGAGGAAAATAAGTTTATGAAATGTTGAAAACCACCAAAGTGAATTAAGGGGATAAATATGCTCATAAGTGGTGTGACTTTCAATATATCAAACTTTATTATAACATTGTGTTTTGAGATTTCGTGACCTTCCAATGAAAACAGTGATAACTCATAAGAATCGAGAAGGAGGAAAATAAGTTCATAAAATGTTGAAAACTACCAAAGTGAATTAAGGGGATAAATATGCTCATATGTGGTGTAAGTTTCAATATATCAAACTTTATTATGACATTGCGTTTCGAGATTTCGTGACCTTCCATTGAAAACAGCGATAACTCATAAGAATCGAGAAGGAGGAAAATAAGTTCATGAAATGTTGAAAACCACCAAAGTGAATTAAGGGGATAAATATGCTCATAAGTGGTGTAAGTTTCAATATATCAAACTTTATTATGACATTGCGTTTCGAGATTTCGTGACCTTCCATTGAAAACAAGCGATAACTCATAAGAATCGAGAAGGAGGAAAATAAGTTCATGAAATATTGAAAACCACCAAATTGAATTAAGGGGGTAAATATGCTCATATGTGGTGTAAGTTTCAATATATCAAACTTTATTATGACATTTTGTTTCGAGATTTCGTGACCTTCCATTGAAAACACCGATAACTTATAAGAATCGAGAAGGAGGAAAAAGAAGTTTATGAAATGTTGAAAACCACCAAACTGATATAAAGGGATAAATATGCACATAATTGGTGTAAGTTTCAAAATATCAAACTTTGTTATGACATTGCGTTTCGAGATTTCGTGACTTTCTATTGAAAACAGCGATAACTCATAAGAATCGAGAAGGAGGAAAATAAGTTCATAAAATGTTGAAAACTACCAAAGTGAATTAAGGGGATAAATATGCTCATAAGTGGTGTGACTTTCAATATATCAAGCTTTCTTATGACATTGCGTTTCGAGATTTCGTGACCTTCCATTGAAAACAGGGATAACTCATAAGAATCGAGAAGGAGGAAAATAAGTTTATGAAATGTTGAAAACCACCAAACTGATATAAAGGGATAAATATGCTCATAAGTGGTGTAAGTTTCAATATATCAAACTTTGTTATGACATTGCGTTTCGAGATTTCGTGACCTTCCATTGAAAACACCGATAACTCATAAGGATCGAGAAAGAGAAAAATAAGTTCATGAAATATTGAAAACCACAAAATTGAATTAAGGGGGTAAATATGCTCATAAGTGGTGTGACTTTCAATATATCAAACTTTATTATAACATTGCGTTTCGAGATTTCGTGACCTTCCATTGAAAACACCGATAACTGATAAGAATCGAGAAGGAGGAAAATAAGTTCATAAAATGTTGAAAACTATCAAAGTGAATTAAAGGGATAAATATGCTCATAAGTGGTGTAAGGTTCAATATATCAAATTTTATTATGACATTTTGTTTCGAAATTTCGTGACCTTCCATTGAAAACACCGATAACTGATAAGAATCGAGAAGGAGGAAAATAAGTTCATAAAATGTTGAAAACTACCAAAGTGAATTAAGGGGATAAATATGCTCATAAGTGGTGTGACTTTCAATATATCAAACTTTATTATAACATTGCGTTTCGAGATTTCGTGACCTTCCATTGAAAACACCGATAACTGATAAGAATCGAGAAGGAGGAAAATAAGTTCATAAAATGTTGAAAACTACCAAAGCGAATTAAGGGGATAAATATGCTCATAATTGGTGTAAGTTTCTATATATCAAACTTTATTATGACATTGCGTTTCGAGATTTCGTGACCTTCCATTGAAAACACCGATAACTGATAAGAATCGAGAAGGAGGAAAATAAGTTCATAAAATGTTGAAAACTACCAAAGTGAATTAAGGGGATAAATATGCTCATAATTGGTGTAAGTTTCTATATATCAAACTTTATTATGACATTGCGTTTTGAGATTTCGTGACCTTCCATTGAAAACACCGATAACTCATAAGAATCGAGAAGGAGGAAAATAAGTTCATGAAATGTTGAAAACCACCAAAGTGAATTAAGGGGATAAATATGCTCATAAGTGGTGTAAGTTTCAATATATCAAACTTTATTATGACATTGCGTTTCGAGATTTCGTGACCTTCCATTGAAAACAGCGATAACTCATAAGAATCGAGAAGGAGGAAAATAAGTTTATAAAATGTTGAAAACTACCAAAATAAATTAAGGGGATAAATATGCTCATAAGTGGTGTGACTTTCAAAATATCAAACTTTCTTATGACATTGCGTTTCGAGATTTCGTGACCTTCCATTGAAAACAACAATAACTCATAAGAATCGAGAAGGACGAAAATAAGTTTAGGAAATGTTGAAAACCACCAAAGTGAATTAATGAGATAAATATGCTCATAAGTGGTGTAAGTTTCAATATATCAAACTTTGTTATGACATTGCGTTTCGAGATTTCGTGAGCTTCCATTGAAAACAACGATAACTCATAAGAATCGAGAAAGAGGAAAATAAGTTCATGAAATGTTGAAAACCACCAAATTGAATTAAGGGGATAAATATGCTCATATGTGGTGTAAGTTTCAATATATCAAACTTTATTATGACATTGCGTTTCGAGATTTACATTGACCTTCCATTGAAAACACCGATAACTCATAAGAATCGAGAAGGAGGAAAATAAGTTCATGAAATGTTGAAAACCACCAAAGTGAATTAAGGGGATAAATATGCTCATAAGTGGTGTAAGTTTCAATATATCCAAACTTTATTATGACATTGCGTTTGAGATTTCGTGACCTTCCATTGAAAACAGTGATAACTCATAAGAATCGAGAAGGAGAAAAATAAGTTCATGAAATGTTGAAAACCACCAAAGTGAATTAAGGGGATAAATATGCTCATAAGTGGTGTAAGTTTCAATATATCAAACTTTATTATGACATTGCGTTTCGAGATTTCGTGACCTTCCATTGAAAACAGCGATAACCCATAAGAATCGAGAAGGAGGAAAATAAGTTTATGAAATGTTGAAAACCACCAAAGTGAATTAAGGAGGATAAATATGCTCATAAGTGGTGTAAGTTTCAATATATCAAACTTTGTTATGACATTGCGTTTCGAGATTTCGTGAGCTTCCATTGAAAACAGCGATAACTCATAAGAATCGAGAAGGAGGAAAATAAGTTCATGAAATGTTGAAAACCACCAAATTGAATTAAGGGGATAAATATGCTCATATGTGGTGTAAGTTTCAATATATCAAACTTTATTATGACATTGCGTTTTCGAGATTTCGTGACCTTCCATTGAAAACACCGATAACTTATAAGAATCGAGAAGGAGGAAAATAAGTTCATGAAATGTTGAAAACCACCAAAGTGAATTAAGGGGATAAATATGCTCATAATTGGTGTAAGTTTCTATATATCAAACTTTATTATGACATTGCGTTTCGAGATTTCGTGAGCTTCCATTGAAAACAGCGATAACTCATAAGAATTGAGAAAGAGAAAAATAAGTTCATGAAATATTGAAAACCACCAAATTGAATTAAGGGGGTAAATATGCACATAATTGGTGTAAGTTTCAAAATATCAAACTTTGTTATGACATTGCGTTTCGAGATTTCGTGAGCTTCCATTGAAAACAGAGATAACTCATAAGAATCGAGAAAGAGAAAAATAAGTTCATGAAATATTGAAAACCACCAAAGTGAATTAAAGAGATAAATATGCTTATACGTGGTGTAAGTTTTAATATATCAAACTTTGTAATGACATCGCGTTTCGAGATTTCGTGACCTTCCATTGAAAACAGGGATAACTCATAAGAATCGAGAAGGAGGAAAATAAGTTTATGAAATGTTGAAAACCACCAAACTGATATAAAGGGATAAATATGCACATAATTGATGTAAGTTTCAAAATATCAAACTTTGTTATGACATTTCGTTTGAAGATTTCGTGACCTTCGATTGAAAACACTGATAACTGATAAGAATCGAGAAGGAGGAAAATAAGTTCATGATATGTTGAAAACTATCAAAGTGGATTAAGGGGATAAATATGCTCATAAGTGGTGTGAGTTTCAATATATCAAACTTTATTATGACATTGCATTTCGAGATTTCGTGACCTTCCATTGAAAGTAGCGATAACTCATAAGAATCGAGAAGGAGGAAAATAAGTTTATGAAATGATGAAAACCACCAAAGTGAATTAAAGAGATAAATATGCTCATACGTGGTGTAAGTTTCAATATATCAAACTTTGTAATGACATCGCGTTTCGAGATTTCGTGAGCTTCCATTGAAAACAGCGATAACTTATAAGAATTGAGAAAGAGAAAAATAAGTTCATGAAATATTGAAAACCACCAAATTGAATTAAGGGGGTAAATATGCTCATATGTGGTGTAAGTTTCAATATCATCAAACTTTATTATGACATTGCGTTTCGAGATTTCGTGACCTTCCATTGAAAACAGCGATAACTCATAAGAATCGAGAAGGAGGAAAATAAGTTCATGAAATGTTGAAAACCACAAAATTGAATTAAGGGGATAAATATGCTCATAAGTGGTGTAAGTTTCAAAATATCAAACTTTATTATGACATTGCGTTTCGAGATTTCGTGACCTTCCATTAAAAACTAGAGATAACTCATAAGAATCGAGGAAAGGAGGAAAATAAGTTCATGAAATGATTGAAAACCACCAAAGTGAATTAACTAGGGGATAAATATGCTCATAAGTGGTGTATGTTTCAATATATCAAAACTTTGTTATGACATTTGCGTTTCGAGATTTAGTGACCTTCAAAATTGAAAAGCAACGATAACTTCCTTAAGAATCGAGAAGGAGGAAAATAAGTTCATGAAATGGTTAAAACCACAGACCAAGTGAATTATAGGGGATAAATATGCTCATAAGTGGTGTATGTTTTCAATATGCTCAAACTTTATTATGACATTGCGTTTTGAGATTTCGTGACCTTCCCACTTTGAAAACGAGTGATAACTTATAAGAATCGAGAAGGAGAAAATAAGTTCATGAAATGGTTGAAAACCACCAAAGTGAATTAAAGGGATAAATATGCTCACATAAGTGGTGTATGTTTCAATATATCAAACTTTGTTGTCACATTGCGTTTCGAGATTTCGGCGACCTTCCATTGAAAACGAGCGATAACTCATAAGAATCGAGAAAGAGGAAAATAAGTTCATGAAATGGTTAAAACCACAAAAAGTGAAGTAAGGGGATAAATATGCTCATAAGTGGTGTATGTTTCAATATATCAAATTTTATTATGACATTCCGTTTTCAGATTTCGTGACCTTCCACTGAAAACAACGACAACTTATAAGAATCGAAAAGGACGAAAATAAGTTCATGAAATGTTGAAAACCACCAAAGTGAATTAAGGGGATAAATATGCTCATAAGTGGTGTATGTTTCAATATATCAAACTTTGTTGTCACATTGCGTTTCGAGATTTCATGACCTTCCATTGAAAACAGCGATAACTCATAAGAATCGAGAAGGAGGAAAATAAGTTCATGAAATGGTTAAAACCACCAAAGTTAATTATGGGGATAAATATGCTCATAAGTGGTGTATGTTTCAATATATCAAACTTTGTTGTCACATTGCGTTTCGAGATTTCGTGACCTTCAGATTTTGTGACCTTCCATTAACAACAACGACAACTTATAAGAATCGAGAAGGAGGAAAATAAGTTCATGAAATGTTGAAAACCACCAAAGTGAATCAAGGGGATAAATATGCTCATAAGTGGTGTATGTTTCAATATATCAAACTTTGTTGTCACATTGCGTTTCGAGATTTCGTGACCTTCCATTGAAAACAGCGATAACTCATAAGAATCGAGAAGGAGGAAAATAAGTTGATGAAATGGTTAAAAACACAAAAGTGAAGTAAGGGGATAAATATGCTCATAAGTGGTGTATGTTTCAATATATCAAACTTTATTATGACATTCTGTTTTCAGATTTCGTGACCTTCCACTGAAAACAACGACAACTTATAAGAATCGAGAAGGAGGAAAATAAGTTCATGAAATGGTTAAAACCACCAAAGTGAATTATGGGGATAGTTATGCTCATAAGTGGTGTATGTTTCAATATATCAAACTTTGTTGTCACATTGCGTTTCGAGATTTCGTGACCTTCCATTGAAAACAGCGATAACTCATAAGAATCGAGAAGGAGGAAAATAAGTTGATGAAATGGTTAAAAACACAAAAGTGAAGTAAGGGGATAAATATGCTCATAAGTGGTGTATGTTTCAATATATCAAATTTTATTATGACATTCCGTTTTCAGATTTCGTGACCTTCCACTGAAAACAACGACAACTTATAAGAATCGAAAAGGACGAAAATAAGTTCATGAAATGTTGAAAACCACCAAAGTGAATTAAGGGGATAAATATGCTCATAAGTGGTGTATGTTTCAATATATCAAACTTTGTTGTCACATTGCGTTTCGAGATTTCGTGACCTTCCATTGAAAACAGCGATAACTCATAAGAATCGAGAAGGAGGAAAATAAGTTCATGAAATGGTTAAAACCACCAAAGTTAACTATGGGGATAAATATGCTCATAAGTGGTGTATGTTTCAATATATCAAACTTTGTTGTCACATTGCGTTTTGAGTTGTCGTGACCTTCCATTGAAAAGCTTGACGATAACTCATAAGAATCGAGAAATAGGAAAATAAGTTCATGAAATGGTTAAAACCACCAAAGTGAATTATGGGGATAAATATGCTCATAAGTGGTGTAAGTTTCAATATATCAAAACTTTATTATGACAATGCGTTTTGAGATTTCGTGACCTTCCATTCTGGCAAGCAGCAAACTTATAAGAATCGAGAAGGAGGAAAATATGTTCATGAAATGTTGAAAACCACAAAAGTGAATTAAGGGGATAAATATGCTCATAAGTGGTGTATGTTTCAATATATCAAACTTTGTTGTCACATTGCGTTTTGAGATTTCGTGACCTTCCATTGAAAACAACAATAACTCATAAGAATCGAGAAGGAGGAAAATAAGTTCATGAAATGGTTAAAAACACCAAAGTGAATTAAGGGGATAAATATGCTCATAAGTGGTGTATGTTTAAATATTTGAAATTTTATTATGACATTGCGTTTGAGATTTCGTGACGCTTCCATTGAAAGCTACGAAATAACTCATCGAGTCGAGAAGGAGGAAACTTAGTTCATGAAATGTTGAAAACCACTAAAGTGAATTCAGGGGATTAATATGCTCCGCAGTGGTGTATGGTTCAATATTTCAAATTTTATTATGACATTGCATTCGTGATTTCGTGAACTTCCATTGAAAACGGCGATAACTCATAAGAATCGAGAACTAGGAAAATAAGTTCATGAAATGTTGAGTACTACCAAAGTGAATTAAGGGGATAAATATGCTCATAAGTGTTGTATGTTTCAATATTTGAAATTTTATTATAGGCTTTGCGTTTGAGATTTACGTGACCTTCCATTGAAAACAGCGATAACTCTTAAGAATCATGAAGGAGGAGAATAAGTTCATGAAATGTTGAAAATCACAGAAGTGAATTAAGGGGATAAATATGCTCATAAGTGGTGTAAGTTTCAATATGTCAAACTTTATTATGACATTGCTTTTCGAGATTTAGTGACCTTCCATTGAAAAAGTGATAACTCGCAAGAATCGTGAAGGAGAGGAGAATAAGTTAAACTGAAATGTTGAAAATCAGCAAGAAAGTGAATTAAAGGGATAAATATGCTTCCTTAAGTGGTGTATGATTTAATATTTGAAATTTTATTATGACATTGCGTTTCGAGATTTCGTGACCTTCCATTGAAAAATGCGATAACTCATCGGAATCGAGAGGGGAGGAAACTTAGTTCATCAAATGTTGAAAACCACCAAAGTGAATTAAGGGGATTAATATGCTGTAAGTGGTGTATGTTTTATTATTTCAAATTTTATTATGACATTGCATTTCGTGATTTCGTGAACTTCCATTGAAAACAGCGGTAACTCATCAGAGATCGAGAACTAGGAAAATAAGTTCATGAAATGCGAGAACATTAAAAGTGAATTAAGGGGATAAATATCTTTATAAGTGTTGTATGTTTGAATATTTGAAATTTTATTATGAAACTGCACTTTTCGAGATTTAAGTGACGCAGTTGAAAACAGCGATAACTCGCAAGAATCATGAAGGAGGAGAATAAGTTCATGAAATGGTGAAAATCACCCAAAAGTGAATTAAGAGGATAAATATGCTCATAAGTGGTGTAAGTTTCCTTAATATGTCAAACTTTATTGCTGACATTGCTTTTCGAGATTTCGTGACCTTCCATTGAAACAGCGATAACTCGCAAGAATGGAAGTGAAGGAGGAGAATAAGTTCATGAAATGTTGAAAATCACGAAAGTGAATTAAGGGGATAAATATGCTCATAAGTGGTGTATGATTTAATATTTGAAATTTTATTATGACATTGCGTTTCGAGATTTCGTGACCTTCCACAGAACTAAAAGCTGATAACTCATCGGAATCGAGAGGGGAGGAAACTTGATTCATCAAATGTTGAAAACCACCAAAGTGAATTAAGAGGATTAATATGCTCACTTAGTGGTGTATGTTTAGCTATTTCAAATTTTATTATGACATTGCATTTAGTGATTTAGAAGACCTTCCATTGCAAACTGCGATAATGCTCCCAAGAATCGAGAACTAGGAAAATAAGTTCATGAAATGCTGAGGAAGCTACTAAAAGTGAATTAAGGGGACTAAATATGCTCATAAGTGGTGTATGATTTAATAATTTGAAATTTTATTATGACATTGCGTTTAGAGATTTACGTGACACTTGTTGAAGCTGCGATAGCTAGTAGAGGAGTCGAGAAGGAGGAAAACAAGTTCATGGCCAAAATGTTGAAAACCACTAAAGTGAATTTCAGGGGGGATTAATATGCTTTCCTGAGTGGTGTATGGTTCAATATTTCAAATTTTATTATATTGTTGCATTTTCGTGATTTCGTGAGCTTGGTGAAAACGGCGATGCTTCATGGGGAATCGAGAACTAGGAAAATAAGTTCATGAAATGCTGAGAACCACTAAAGTGAATTAAAGGGGATAACATATGCTCACAAGTGTTGTATGTTTCAATATTTCAAATTTTATTATGACATTGCGTTTCGAGATTTCGTGGCCTTGAAATTGAAAACAGCGATAACTCGCAAGAATCATGAAGGAGGAGAATAAGTTAAATAAATGTTGAAAATCACCAAAGTGAATAGGAGTGGGGATAAATATGCTCATAAGTGGTGTAAGTTTCAATATATCCAAACTTTATTATGACATTGCTTTTCGAGATTTGCGTGACCTTCGTGAAAACAGCGATAACTCATGGGAATCGTGAAGGAGGAAAATAAGTTCGCATGAAATGTTGAAAATCAACAAAGTGAATTAAAGGGATAAATATGCTCATAAGTGGTGTATAGTTTCAATGTATGAAATTTTATTATGACGATTGCGTTTCGAGATTTCGTGGCCTTGGTTGAAAAATGCGATAACTTCATCAGAATCGAGAAGGAGGAAACTTAGTTAAATCAAATGGCCGAAAAGCCCACCAAGAAGTGAGTTAAGAGGATTAATATGCTTCCAGCGTAGTGTATGTTTTATTATTTGAAATTTTATTATGACATTGCATTTCGATTTCGTGACCTTAAATTGCAAAAAGCGATGCTTCATAGAAATAAAGAAGCTAGGAAAATAAGTTCATGAAATGCTGAGAACCACTTAAAGTGAATTAAGGGGATAAATATCTTTCCTGAAAATTGTTGTATGTTTCAATATTTGAAATTTTATTATGACTTTGCCTTTCGAGATTTAGTGACCTTCCATTGAAAACAGCGATAACTCAATAAGAATCATGAAGGAGGAGAATAAGTTCGTAAGAAATGGTGAAAATCACCAAAAGGAAATGAATTAAGGGGATAAATATGCTCATAAGTGGTGTAGTTTCAATATGTCAAACTTTATTATGACATTGCTTTTCGAGATTTCGTGACCTTCCATTGAAAAAGCGATAACTCATGGGAATCGTGAAGGAGGAGAATAAGTTCATGAAATGTTGAAAATCTTAAAGTGAATTAAGGGGATAAATATGCTCATAAGTGGTGTAAGTTTCAGTATATCAAACTTTATTATGACATTGCGTTTTCAGATTTCGTGACCTTCCATTGAAAACAACGACAACTCATAAGAATCGAGAAGGACGAAAATAAGTTCATGAAATGTTGAAAACCACCAAAGTGAATTAAGGGGATAAATATGCTCATAAGTGGAGTATGTTTCAATATATCAAACTTTATTATGACATTGCGTTTTGAGATTTCGTGACCTTCCACTAAAAAAACGACAACTCATAAGAATCGAGAAGGACGAAAATAAGTTCATGAAATGTTGAAAACCACCAAAGTGAATTAAGGGGATAAATATGCTCATAAGTGGTGTATGTTTCAATATATCAAACTTTGTTGTGACATTGCGTTTTGAGATTTCGTGACCTTCCATTGAAAACAGCCGTAACGCATAAGAATCGAGAAAGAGGAAAATAAGTTCATGAAATGTTGAAAATCAACAAAGTGAATTAAGGGGATAAATATGCTCATAAGTGTTGTATGTTTCAATATATCAAACTTTGTTGTGACATTGCGTTTTGAGATTTCGTGACCTTCCATTGAAAACAGCCGTAACGCATAAGAATCGAGAAAGAGGAAAATAAGTTCATGAAATGTTGAAAACCAACAAAGTGAATTAAGGGAATAAATATGCTCATAAGCGGAGTAAGTTTCAATATATCAAACTTTATTATGACATTGCGTTTTGAGATTTCGTGACCTTCCATTGAAAACAGCCGTAACGCATAAGAATCGAGAAAGAGGAAAATAAGTTCATGAAATGTTGAAAATCAACAAAGTGAATTAAGGGGATAAATATGCTCATAAGTGTTGTATGTTTCAATATATCAAACTTTGTTGTGACATTGCGTTCCGAGATTTCGTGACTTTCCATTGAAAACAGCAGTAACGCATAAGAATCGAGAAAGAGGAAAATAAGTTCATGAAATGTTGAAAACTACGAAAGTGAATTAAGGGAATAAATATGTTCATAAGTGGTGTAAGTTTCAGTATATCAAACTTTATTATGACATTGCGTTTTCAGATTTTGTGACCTTCCATTGAAAACAACGACAACTCATAAGAATCGAGAAGGACGAAAATAAGTTCATGAAATGTTGAAAACCACCAAAGTGAATTAAGGGGATAAATATGCTCATAAGTGGAGTAAGTTTCAATATATCAAACTTTATTATGACATTGCGTTTTGAGATTTCGTGACCTTCCATTGAAAACAGCCGTAACGCATAAGAATCGAGAAGGAGGAAAATATGTTCATGAAATGTTGAAAACCAACAAAGTGAATTAAGGGGATAAATATGCTCATAAGCGGAGTAAGTTTCAATATATCAAACTTTATTATGACATTGCGTTTTGAGATTTCGTGACCTTCCATTGAAAAAAGCGATAACTCATAAGAATCGAGAAGGAGGAAAATAAGTTCATGAAATGTTGAAAACCACCAAAGTGAATTAAGGGGATAAATATGCTCATAAGTGGTGTAAGTTTCAATATATCAAACTTTATTATGACATTGCGTTTGAGATTTCGTGACCTTCCATTGAAAAAGCGATAACTCATAAGAATCGAGAAGGAGGAAAATATGTTCATGAAATGTTGAAAACCACCAAAGTGAATTAAGGGGATAAATATGCTCATAAGTGGTGTAAGTTTCAATATATCAAACTTTATTATGACATTGCGTTTTGAGATTTCGTGACCTTCCATTGAAAACAGCGATAACTCATAAGAATCGAGAAGGAGGAAAATAAGTTCATGAAATGTTGAAAACCACCAAAGTGAATTAAGGGGATAAATATGCTCATAAGTGGTGTAAGTTTCAATATATCAAACTTTATTATGACATTGCGTTTTGAGATTTCGTGACCTTCCATTGAAAAAGCGATAACTCATAAGAATCGAGAAGGAGGAAAATAAGTTCATGAAATGTTGAAAACCACCAAAGTGAATTAAGGGGATAAATATGCTCATAAGTGGTGTAAGTTTCAATATATCAAACTTTATTATGACATTGCGTTTGAGATTTCGTGACCTTCCATTGAAAAAGCGATAACTCATAAGAATCGAGAAGGAGGAAAATATGTTCATGAAATGTTGAAAACCACCAAAGTGAATTAAGGGGATAAATATGCTCATAAGTGGTGTAAGTTTCAATATATCAAACTTTATTATGACATTGCGTTCTGAGATTTCGTGACCTTCCAGTGAAAACAATGACAACTCATAAGAATTGAAAATGACGAATATAAGTTCATGAAATGCTGAAAACCACCAAAGTGAATTAAGGGGATAAATATGCTCATAAGTGGTGTATGTTTAAATATATCAAATTTTAATATGACATTGCGTTTTCAGATTTCGTGACCTTCCATTGAAAACAACGACAACTCATAAGAATTGAAAATGACGAATATAAGTTCATGAAATGTTGAAAACCACCAAAGTGAATTAAGGGGAAAAATATGCACATAAGTGGTGTATGTTTCAATATATCAAACTTTGTTGTGACATTGCGTTTTGAGATTTCGTGACCTTCCATTGAAAACAGCGATAACTCATAAGAATCGAGAAGGAGGAAAATATGTTCATGAAATGTTGAAAACAACCAAAGTGAATTAAGGGGATAAATATGCCCATAAGCGGTGTAAGTTTCAATATATCAAACTTTATTATGACATTGCGTTTTGAGATTTCGTGACCTTCCATTGAAAAAAGCGATAACTCATAAGAATCGAGAAGGAGGAAATTAAGTTCATGAAATGTTGAAAACAACCAAAGTGAATTATGTGTATATATATGTACATAAGCCGTGTATATTTAAATACATCAAAATTTATTATTACATTGCGTTTTGAGATTTCGTGACCTTCCATTGAAAACAATGACAACTCATAAGAATCGAAAAGGACGAAAATAAGTTCATGAAATGTTTTAAACCACAAAAGTGAATTAAGGAGATAAATATGCTCATAAGCGGTGTAAGTTTCAATATATCAAACTTTATTATGACATTGCGTTTGGAGATTTCGTGACCTTCCATTGAAAACATCGATAACTCATAAGAATGGAGAAGGAGGAAAATATGTTCATGAGATGTTGAAAACAACCAAAGTGAATTAAGGGGATAAATATGCCCATAAGCGGTGTAAGTTTCAATATATCAAACTTTATTATGACATTGCGTTTCGATATTTCGTGACCTTCCATTGAAAACAGCGATAACTCATAAGAATCGAGAAGGAGGAAAATATGTTCATGAAATGTTGAAAACAAACAAAGTGAATTAAGGGGATAAATATGCCCATAAGCGGTGTAAGTTTCAATATATCAAAATTTATTATGACATTGCGTTTTGAGATTTCGTGACCTTCCATTGAAAACAATGACAACTCATAAGAATCGAAAAGGACGAAAATAAGTTCATGAAATGTTGAAAACCACCAAAGTGAATTAAGGAGATAAATATGCCCATAAGCGGTGTAAGTTTCAATATATCAAACTTTATTATGACATTGCGTTTTGAGATTTCGTGACCTTCCATTGAAAACAATGACAACTCATAAGAATCGAAAAGGACGAAAATAAGTTCATGAAATGTTGAAAACCACCAAAGTGAATTAAGAGGATAAATATGCTCATAAGCGGTGTAAGTTTCAATATATAAAAATTTATTATGACATTGCGTTTTGAGATTTCGTGACCTTCCATTGAAAACAGCGATAACTCATAAGAATCGAGAAGGAGGAAAATATGTTCATGAAATGTTGAAAACCACCAAAGTGAATTAAGGGGATAAATATGCTCATAAGTGGTGTAAGTTTCAATATATCAAACTTTATTATGACATTGCGTTTGAGATTTCGTGACCTTCCATTGAAAACAGCGATAACTCATAAGAATCGAGAAGGAGGAAAATAAGTTCATGAAATGTTGAAAACCACCAAAGTGAATTAAGGGGATAAATATGCTCATAAGTGGTGTAAGTTTCAATATATCAAACTTTATTATGACATTGCGTTTGAGATTTCGTGACCTTCCATTGAAAAAGCGATAACTCATAAGAATCGAGAAGGAGGAAAATATGTTCATGAAATGTTGAAAACCACCAAAGTGAATTAAGGGGATAAATATGCTCATAAGTGGTGTAAGTTTCAATATATCAAACTTTATTATGACATTGCGTTTGAGATTTCGTGACCTTCCATTGAAAACAGCGATAACTCATAAGAATCGAGAAGGAGGAAAATAAGTTCATGAAATGTTGAAAACCACCAAAGTGAATTAAGGGGATAAATATGCTCATAAGTGGTGTAAGTTTCAATATATCAAACTTTATTATGACATTGCGTTTTGAGATTTCGTGACCTTCCATTGAAAAAGCGATAACTCATAAGAATCGAGAAGGAGGAAAATATGTTCATGAAATGTTGAAAACCACCAAAGTGAATTAAGGGGATAAATATGCTCATAAGTGGTGTAAGTTTCAATATATCAAACTTTATTATGACATTGCGTTTCGAGATTTCGTGACCTTCCATTGAAAAAGCGATAACTCATAAGAATCGAGAAGGAGGAAAATATGTTCATGAAATGTTGAAAACCACCAAAGTGAATTAAGGGGATAAATATGCTCATAAGTGGTGTAAGTTTCAATATATCAAACTTTATTATGACATTGCGTTTTGAGATTTCGTGACCTTCCATTGAAAACAGCGATAACTCATAAGAATCGAGAAGGAGGAAAATAAGTTCATGAAATGTTGAAAACCACCAAAGTGAATTAAGGGGATAAATATGCTCATAAGTGGTGTAAGTTTCAATATATCAAACTTTATTATGACATTGCGTTTGAGATTTCGTGACCTTCCATTGAAAACAGCGATAACTCATAAGAATCGAGAAGGAGGAAAATATGTTCATGAAATGTTGAAAACCACCAAAGTGAATTAAGGGGATAAATATGCTCATAAGTGGTGTAAGTTTCAATATATCAAACTTTATTATGACATTGCGTTTTGAGATTTCGTGACCTTCCATTGAAAACAGCGATAACTCATAAGAATCGAGAAGGAGGAAAATAATTTCATGAAATGTTGAAAACACCAAAGTGAATTAAGGGGATAAATATGCTCATAAGTGGTGTAAGTTTCAATATATCAAACTTTATTATGACATTGCGTTTGAGATTTCGTGACCTTCCATTGAAAAAAGCGTTAACTCATAAGAATCGAGAAGGAGGAAAATATGTTCATGAAATGTTGAAAACCACCAAAGTGAATTAAGGGGATAAATATGCTCATAAGTGGTGTAAGTTTCAATATATCAAACTTTATTATGACATTGCGTTTGAGATTTCGTGACCTTCCATTGAAAACAGCTATAACTCATAAGAATCGAGAAGGAGGAAAATATGTTCATGAAATGTTGAAAACAACCAAAGTGAATTATGGGGATAAATATGCTCATAAGTGGTGTAGGTCGCAAGATATCCGAGTAGATTATGACATTGCGTTTCGATATTTCGTGACCTTCCATTGAAAACAGCTATAACTCATAAGAATCGAGAAGGAGGAAAATATGTTCATGAAATGTTGAAAACAACCAAAGTGAATTAAGGGGATAAATATGCCCATAAGCGGTGGAAGTTTATATATATCAAACTTTATTATGACATTGCGTTTTGAGATTTCGTGACCTTCCATTGAAAACAGCGATAACTCATAAGAATCGAGAGGGAGGAAAATATATTCATGAAATGTTGAAAACAACCAAAGTGAATTATGGGGATAAATATGTTCATAAGTGGTGTATGTTTCAATATATCAAACTTTATTATGACATTGCGTTTGAGATTTCGTGACCTTCCATTGAAAAAGCGATAACTCATAAGAATCGAGAAGGAGGAAAATAAGTTCATGAAATGTTGAAAACCACCAAAGTGAATTAAGGGGATAAATATGCTCATAAGTGGTGTAAGTTTCAATATATCAAACTTTATTATGACATTGCGTTTCGAGATTTCGTGACCTTCCATTGAAAACAGCGATAACTCATAAGAATCGAGAAGGAGGAAAATAAGTTCATGAAATGTTGAAAACCACCAAAGTGAATTAAGGGGATAAATATGCTCATAAGTGGTGTAAGTTTCAATATATCAAACTTTATTATGACATTGCGTTTCGAGATTTCGTGACCTTCCATTGAAAAAGCGATAACTCATAAGAATCGAGAAGGAGGAAAATATGTTCATGAAATGTTGAAAACCACCAAAGTGAATTAAGGGGATAAATATGCTCATAAGTGGTGTAAGTTTCAATATATCAAACTTTATTATGACATTGCGTTTCGAGATTTCGTGACCTTCCATTGAAAAAGCGATAACTCATAAGAATCGAGAAGGAGGAAAATAAGTTCATGAAATGTTGAAAACCACCAAAGTGAATTAAGGGGATAAATATGCTCATAAGTGGTGTAAGTTTCAATATATCAAACTTTATTATGACATTGCGTTTGAGATTTCGTGACCTTCCATTGAAAAAGCGATAACTCATAAGAATCGAGAAGGAGGAAAATAAGTTCATGAAATGTTGAAAACCACCAAAGTGAATTAAGGGGATAAATATGCTCATAAGTGGTGTATGTTTAAATATATCAAACTTTATTATGACATTGCGTTTTCAGATTTCGTGACCTTCCACTAAAAACAACGACAACTTATAAGAATCGAGAAGGAGGAAAATAAGTTCATGAAATGTTGAAAACCACAAAAGTGAATTAAGGGGATAAATATGCCCATAAGTGGTGTAAGTTTCAATATATCAAACTTTATTATGACATTGCATTTTGAGATTTCGTGACCTTCCATTGAAAACAACGACAACTCATAAGAATCGAAAAGGACGAAAATAATTTCATGAAATGTTGAAAACCACCAAAGTGAATTAAGGGGATAAATATGCTCATCAGTGGTGTATGTTTAAATATATCAAAATTTATTATGACATTGCGTTTCGATATTTCGTTACCTTCCATTGAAAACAACGACAACTCATAAGAATCGAAAATGACGAAAATATTTTCATGAAATGTTGAAAACAACCAAAGTGAATTAAGGGGATAAATATGCACATAAGTGGTGTATGTTTCAACATATCAAACTTTATTATGACATTGCGTTTCGAGATTTCGTGACCTTCCATTGAAAACAGCGATAACTCATAAGAATCGAGAAGGAGGAAAATAAGTTCATGAAATGTTGAAAACCACCAAAGTGAATTAAGGGGATAAATATGCTCATAAGTGGTGTAATTTCAATATATCAAACTTTATTATGACATTGCGTTTGAGATTTCGTGACCTTCCATTGAAAAAGCGATAACTCATAAGAATCGAGAAGGAGGAAAATATGTTCATGAAATGTTGAAAACCACCAAAGTGAATTAAGGGGATAAATATGCTCATAAGTGGTGTAAGTTTCAATATATCAAACTTTATTATGACATTGCGTTTGAGATTTCGTGACCTTCCATTGAAAACAGCGATAACTCATAAGAATCGAGAAGGAGGAAAATAAGTTCATGAAATGTTGAAAACCACCAAAGTGAATTAAGGGGATAAATATGCTCATAAGTGGTGTAAGTTTCAATATATCAAACTTTATTATGACATTGCGTTTTGAGATTTCGTGACCTTCCATTGAAAACAATAACTCATAAGAATCGAGAAGGAGGAAAATAAATTCATGAAATGTTGAAAACCACAAAGTAAATTAAGGGGATAAAAATGCTCATAAGTGGTGTATATTTCAATATTTTAAACTTTATTATGACATTGCGTTTCGATATTTCGTGACCTTCCATTGAAAACAGCTATAACTCATAAGAATCGAGAAGGAGAAAAATAAGTTCATGAAATGTTGAAAACCACCAAAGTGAATTAAGGGGATAAATATGCCCATAAGCGGTGTAAGTTTCACTATATCAAACTTTATTATGACATTGCGTTTTGAGATTTCGTGACCTTCCATTGAAAACAGCGATAACTCATAAGAATCGAGAATGAGGAAAATAAGTTCATGAAATGGTTAAAACCACCAAAGTGAATTATGGGGATAAATATGCTCATAAGCGGTGTAAGTTTCAATATATCAAACTTTATTATGACAATGCGTTTTGAGATTTCGTGACCTTCCATTAACAACAACGACAACTTATAAGAATCGAGAAGGAGGAAAATAAGTTCATGAAATGTTGAAAACCACCAAAGTGAATTAAGGGGATAAATATGCTCATAAGTGGTGTATGTTTCAATATATCAAACTTTATTATGACATTGCGTTTTGAGATTTCGTGACCTTCCATTGAAAACAACGATAACTCATAAGAATCGAGAAGGAGGAAAATATGTTCATGAAATGTTGAAAACAACCAAAGTGAATTAAGGGGATAAATATGCCCATAAGTGGTGTAAGTTTCAATATATCAAACTTTATTATGACATTGCGTTTCGAGATTTCGTGACCTTCCATTGAAAACAACGATAACTCATAAGAATCGAGAAGGAGGAAAATATGTTCATGAAATGTTGAACACAACCAAAGTGAATTATGGGGATAAATATGCTCATAAGTGGTGTATGTTTAAATATATCAAACTTTATTATGACATTGCGTTTTGATATTTCGTGACCTTCCATTAAAAACAGCGATAATTCATAAGAATCGAGAAGGAGGAAAATATGTTCATGAAATGTTGAAAACCACCAAAGTGAATTAAGGGGATAAATATTCTCATAAGTGGTGTAAGTTTCAATATATCAAACTTTGTTGTGACATTGCGTTTCGAGATTTCGTCACCTTCCATTGAAAAAAACGATAACTCATAAGAATCGAGAAGGAGGAAAATAAGTTCATGAAATGGTTAAAAACATCAAAGTGAATTAAGGGGATAAATATGCTCATAAGTGGTGTATGTTTAAATATATCAAAATTTATTATGACATTGCGTTTCGATATTTCGTGACCTTCCATTGAAAACAGCGATAACTCATAAGAATCGAGAAGGAGGAAAATATGTTCATGAAATGTTGAAAACAACCAAAGTGAATTATGGGGATAAATATGCTCATAAGTGGTGTAAGTTTCAATATATCAAACTTTGTTGTGACATTGCGTTTCGAGATTTCGTCACCTTCCATTGAAAAAAACGATAACTCATAAGAATCGAGAAGGAGGAAAATAAGTTCATGAAATGGTTAAAAACATCAAAGTGAATTAAGGGGATAAATATGCTCATAAGTGGTGTATGTTTAAATATATCAAAATTTATTATGACATTGCGTTTTGAGATTTCGTGACCTTCCATTGAAAACAATAACTCATAAGAATCGAGAAGGAGGAAAATAAGTTCATGAAATGTTGAAAACCACCAAAGTGAATTAAGGGGATAAATATGCTCATAAGTGGTGTAAGTTTCAATATATCAAACTTTATTATGACATTGCGTTTTGAGATTTCGTGACCTTCCATTGAAAAACGATAACTCATAAGAATCGAGAAGGAGGAAAATAAGTTCATGAAATGTTGAAAACCACCAAAGTGAATTAAGGGGATAAATATGCTCATAAGTGGTGTAAGTTTCAATATATCAAACTTTATTATGACATTGCGTTTGAGATTTCGTGACCTTCCATTGAAAAAGCGATAACTCATAAGAATCGAGAAGGAG
The DNA here is from genome assembly GCA_026770425.1 of Boechera divaricarpa. Classification (NCBI taxonomy): domain Eukaryota; kingdom Viridiplantae; phylum Streptophyta; class Magnoliopsida; order Brassicales; family Brassicaceae; genus Boechera; species Boechera divaricarpa. The sequence goes on along the minus strand of JAMKOQ010000452.1, from coordinate 39,508 downwards.
GAAAATAAGTTCATGAAATGTTGAAAACCACCAAAGTGAATTAAGGGGATAAATATGCTCATAAGTGGTGTAAGTTTCAATATATCAAACTTTATTATGACATTGCGTTTTGAGATTTCGTGACCTTCCATTGAAAACAGCGATAACTCATAAGAATCGAGAAGGAGGAAAATAAGTTCATGAAATGTTGAAAACCACCAAAGTGAATTAAGGGGATAAATATGCTCATAAGTGGTGTAAGTTTCAATATATCAAACTTTATTATGACATTGCGTTTGAGATTTCGTGACCTTCCATTGAAAAAGCGATAACTCATAAGAATCGAGAAGGAGGAAAATATGTTCATGAAATGTTGAAAACCACCAAAGTGAATTAAGGGGATAAATATGCTCATAAGTGGTGTAAGTTTCAATATATCAAACTTTATTATGACATTGCGTTTCGAGATTTCGTGACCTTCCATTGAAAAAGCGATAACTCATAAGAATCGAGAAGGAGGAAAATATGTTCATGAAATGTTGAAAACCACCAAAGTGAATTAAGTGGATAAATATGCTCATAAGTGGTGTAAGTTTCAATATATCAAATTTTATTATGACATTGCGTTTTGAGATTTCGTGACCTTCCATTGAAAACAGCGATAACTCATAAGAATCGAGAAGGAGGAAAATATGTGCATGAAATGTTGAAAACCAACAAAGTGAATTAAGGGGATAAATATGCTCATAAGTGGTGTAAGTTTCAATATATCAAACTTTATTATGACATTGCGTTTTGAAATTTTGTGACCTTCCACTGAAAAAACGATAACTCATAAGAATCGAGAAGGAGGAAAATAATTTCATGAAATGTTGAAAACCACCAAAGTGAATTAAGGAGAAAAATATGCTCATAAGTGGTGTATGTTTCAATATATCAAACTTTGTTGTGACATTGCGTTCCGAGATTTCGTGACTTTCCATTGAAAACAACGATAACTCATAAGAAACGAGAAGGAGGAAAATATGTTCATGAAATGTTGAAAACCAATAAAGTGAATTAAGGGGATAAATATGCTCATAAGCAGAGTAAGTTTCAATATATCAAACTTTATTATGACATTGCGTTTCGAGATTTCGGGACCTTCCATTGTAAACAACGATAACTCATAAGAATCGAGAAAGAGGAAAATAAGTTCATGAAATGTTGAAAACCGCCAAAGTGAATTAAAGGGAAAAATATGCTCATAAGTTGTGTAAGTTTCAATATATCAAACTTTATTACGATATTGCGTTTCGAGATTAGGTGACCTTCTATTAAAAAAAGCGATAACTCATAAGAATCGAGGAGGAGGAAAATATGTTCATGAAATGTTGAAAACAACCAAAGTGAATTTAGGGGATAAATATGATCATAAGCGGTGTATATTTCAATATATTAAACTTTATTATGACATTGCGTTTCGAGATTTCGTGATATTCCATTGAAAACAGCGATAACTCATAAGAATCGAGAAGGACGAAAATAAGTTCATGAAATGTTGAAAACCACCAAAGTGAATTAAGGGGATAAATATGCTCATAAGTGGAGTATGTTTCAATATATCAAACTTTGTTGTGACATTTCGTTTGAGATTTCGTGACCTTCCATTGAAAACAGCCGTAACGCATAAGAATCGAGAAAGAGGAAAATAAGTTCATGAAATGTTGAAAACCACCAAAGTGAATTAAGGGGATAAATATGCTCATAAGAGGTGTAAGTTTCAATATATCAAACTTTATTATGACATTGCGTTTTGAGATTTCGTGACCTTCCATTGAAAACAGCCGTAACTCATAAGAATCGAGAAGGAGGAAAATAAGTTCATGAAATGTTGAAAACCACCAAAGTGAATTAAGGGGATAAATATGCTCATAAGCGGTGTAAGTTTCAATATATCAAACTTTATTATGACATTGCGTTTTGAGATTTCGTGACCTTCCATTGAAAACAGCCGTAACGCATAAGAATCGAGAAAGAGGAAAATAAGTTCATGAAATGTTGAAAATCAACAAAGTGAATTAAGGGGATAAATATGCTCATAAGTGTTGTATGTTTCAATATATCAAACTTTATTATGACATTGCGTTCCGAGATTTCGTGACCTTCCATTGAAAACAGCAGTAACTCATAAGAATCGAGAAGGACGAAAATAAGTTCATGAAATGTTGAAAACCACCAAAGTGAATTAAGGGGATAAATATGCTCATAAGTGGTGTAAGTTTCAATATATCAAACTTTATTATGACATTGCGTTTCGAGATTTCGTGACCTTCCATTGAAAACAGCGATAACTCATAAGAATCGAGAAGGAGGAAAATAAGTTCATGAAATGTTGAAAACCACCAAAGTGAATTAAGGGGATAAATATGCTCATAAGTGGTGTAAGTTTCAATATATCAAACTTTATTATGACATTGCGTTTTGAGATTTCGTGACCTTCCATTGAAAACAGCGATAACTCATAAGAATCGAGAAGGAGGAAAATAAGTTCATGAAATGTTGAAAACCACCAAAGTGAATTAAGGGGATAAATATGCTCATAAGTGGTGTAAGTTTCAATATATCAAACTTTATTATGACATTGCGTTTCGAGATTTCGTGACCTTCCATTGAAAAAGCGATAACTCATAAGAATCGAGAAGGAGGAAAATAAGTTCATGAAATGTTGAAAACCACCAAAGTGAATTAAGGGGATAAATATGCCCATAAGCGGTGTAAGTTTCAATATATCAAACTTTATTATGACATTGCGATTTGAGAATTGCTGCCTTTCGAGTGAAAACATCGATAACTCATAAGAATCGAGAAGGAGGAAAATAAGTTCATGAAATGTTGAAAACCACCAAAGTGAATTAAGGGGATAAATATGCGCATAAGTGGTGTATGTTTCAATATATCAAACTTTGTTGTGACATTGCGTTTCGAGATTTCGTGACCTTCCATTGAAAACAGCGATAACTCATAAGAATCGAGAAGGAGGAAAATAAGTTCATGAAATGTTGAAAACAACCAAAGTGAATTAAGGGGATAAATATGCCCATAAGCGGTGTAAGTTTCAATATATCAAACTTTATTACGACATTGCGTTTTGAGATTTCGTGACCTTCCATTAACAACAACGACAACTTATAAGAATCGAGAAGGAGGAAAATAAGTTCATGAAATGTTGAAAACCACCAAAGTGAATTAAGGGGATAAATATGCCCATAAGCGGTGTAAGTTTCACTATATCAAACTTTATTATGACATTGCGTTTTGAGATTTCGTGACCTTCCATTGAAAACAGCGATAACTCATAAGAATCGAGAAGGTGGAAAATAAGTTCATGAAATGGTTAAAACCACCAAAGTGAATTATGGGGATAAATATGCTCATAAGCGGTGTAAGTTTCAATATATCAAACTTTATTATGACATTGCGTTTTGAGATTTCGTGACCTTCCATTAAAAACAACGACAACTTATAAGAATCGAGAAGGAGGAAAATAAGTTCATGAAATGTTGAAAACCACCAAAGTGAATTAAGGGGATAAATATGCTCATAAGTGGTGTATGTTTCAATATATCAAACTTTGTTGTCACATTGCGTTTCTAGATTTCGTGACCTTCCATTGAAAACAACGATAACTCATAAGAATCGAGAAGGAGGAAAATAAGTTCATGAAATGTTGAAAACCACCAAAGTGAATTAAGGGGATAAATATGCTCATAAGTGGTGTAAGTTTCAATATATCAAACTTTATTATGACATTGCGTTTCGAGATTTCGTGACCTTCCATTGAAAAAGCGATAACTCATAAGAATCGAGAAGGAGGAAAATAAGTTCATGAAATGTTGAAAACCACCAAAGTGAATTAAGGGGATAAATATGCTCATAAGTGGTGTAAGTTTCAATATATCAAACTTTATTATGACATTGCGTTTCGAGATTTCGTGACCTTCCATTGAAAAAGCGATAACTCATAAGAATCGAGAAGGAGGAAAATAAGTTCATGAAATGTTGAAAACCACCAAAGTGAATTAAGGGGATAAATATGCTCATAAGTGGTGTAAGTTTCAATATATCAAACTTTATTATGACATTGCGTTTTGAGATTTCGTGACCTTCCATTGAAAACAGCGATAACTCATAAGAATCGAGAAGGAGGAAAATAAGTTCATGAAATGTTGAAAACCACCAAAGTGAATTAAGGGGATAAATATGCTCATAAGTGGTGTAAGTTTCAATATATCAAACTTTATTATGACATTGCGTTTGAGATTTCGTGACCTTCCATTGAAAACAGCGATAACTCATAAGAATCGAGAAGGAGGAAAATAAGTTCATGAAATGTTGAAAACAACCAAAGTGAATTAAGGGATAAATATGCTCATAAGTGGTGTAAGTTTCAATATATCAAACTTTATTATGACATTGCGTTTGAGATTTCGTGACCTTCCATTGAAAACAGCGATAACTCATAAGAATCGAGAAGGAGGAAAATAAGTTCATGAAATGTTGAAAACCACCAAAGTGAATTAAGGGGATAAATATGCTCATAAGTGGTGTAAGTTTCAATATATCAAACTTTATTATGACATTGCGTTTCGAGATTTCGTGACCTTCCATTGAAAAAGCGATAACTCATAAGAATCGAGAAGGAGGAAAATAAGTTCATGAAATGTTGAAAACCACCAAAGTGAATTAAGGGGATAAATATGCTCATAAGTGGTGTAAGTTTCAATATATCAAACTTTATTATGACATTGCGTTTGAGATTTCGTGACCTTCCATTGAAAACAGCGATAACTCATAAGAATCGAGAAGGAGGAAAATAAGTTCATGAAATGTTGAAAACCACCAAAGTGAATTAAGGGGATAAATATGCTCATAAGTGGTGTAAGTTTCAATATATCAAACTTTATTATGACATTGCGTTTCGAGATTTCGTGACCTTCCATTGAAAAAGCGATAACTCATAAGAATCGAGAAGGAGGAAAATAAGTTCATGAAATGTTGAAAACCACCAAAGTGAATTAAGGGGATAAATATGCTCATAAGTGGTGTAAGTTTCAATATATCAAACTTTATTATGACATTGCGTTTCGAGATTTCGTGACCTTCCATTGAAAACAGCGATAACTCATAAGAATCGAGAAGGAGGAAAATAATTTCATGAAATGTTGAAAACCACCAAAGTGAATTAAGGGGATAAATATGCTCATAAGTGGTGTAAGTTTCAATATATCAAACTTTTTATGACATTGCGTTTGAGATTTCGTGACCTTCCATTGAAAAAGCGATAACTCATAAGAATCGAGAAGGAGGAAAATAAGTTCATGAAATGTTGAAAACCACCAAAGTGAATTAAGGGGATAAATATGCTCATAAGTGGTGTAAGTTTCAATATATCAAACTTTATTATGACATTGCGTTTGAGATTTCGTGACCTTCCATTGAAAACAACGATAACTCATAAGAATCGAGAAGGAGGAAAATAAGTTCATGAAATGTTGAAAACCACCAAAGTGAATTAAGGGGATAAATATGCTCATAAGTGGTGTAAGTTTCAATATATCAAACTTTATTATGACATTGCGTTTTGAGATTTCGTGACCTTCCATTGAAAAAGCGATAACTCATAAGAATCGAGAAGGAGGAAAATATGTTCATGAAATGTTGAAAACCACCAAAGTGAATTAAGGGGATAAATATGCTCATAAGTGGTGTAAGTTTCAATATATCAAACTTTATTATGACATTGCGTTTCGAGATTTCGTGACCTTCCATTGAAAACAGCGATAACTCATAAGAATCGAGAAGGAGGAAAATAAGTTCATGAAATGTTGAAAACCACCAAAGTGAATTAAGGGGATAAATATGCTCATAAGTGGTGTATAGTTTCAATATATCAAACTTTATTATGACATTGCGTTTGAGATTTCGTGACCTTCCATTGAAAAAGCGATAACTCATAAGAATCGAGAAGGAGGAAAATAAGTTCATGAAATGTTGAAAACCACCAAAGTGAATTAAGGGGATAAATATGCTCATAAGTGGTGTATATTTAAATATATCAAACTTTATTATGACATTGCGTTTTGATATTTCGTGACCTTCCATTGAAAACAGCGATAACTCATAAGAATCGAGAAGGACGAAAATATGTTCATGAAATGTTGAAAACCACCAAAGTGAATTAAGGAGATAAATATGCTCATAAGTGGTGTAAGTTTCAATATATCAAACTTTGTTGTGACATTGCGTTTCGAGATTTTGTGACCTTCCATTCAAAACAACGATAACTCATAAGAATCGAAAATAACGAATATAATTTCATGAAATGTTGAAAACCACCAAAGTGAATTAAGGGGATAAATATGCTCATAAGTGTTGTATGTTTAAATATATCAAACTTTATTATGACATTGCGTTTCGATATTTCGTGAACTTCCATTGAAAACATCGATAACTCATAAGAATCGAGAAGGAGGAAAATATGTTCATGAAATGTTGAAAACCACCAAAGTGAATTAAGGGGATAAATATGCTCATAAGTGGTGTATGTTTCAATATATCAAACTTTATTATGACATTGCGTTTCGATATTTCGTGACCTTCCATTGAAAACAGCTATAACTCATAAGAATCGAGAAGGAGAAAAATATGTTCATGAAATGTTGAAAACAACCAAAGTGAATTAAGGGGATAAATATGCTCATAAGCGGTGTAAGTTTCAATATATCAAACTTTATTATGACATTGCGTTTCGAGATTTCGTGACCTTCCATTGAAAACAGCGATAACTCATAAGAATCGAGAAGGAGGAAAATAAGTTCATGAAATGTTGAAAACCACCAAAGTGAATTAAGGGGATAAATATGCTCATAAGTGGTGTATGTTTCAATATATCAAACTTTATTATGACATTGCGTTTTCAGATTTCGTGACCTTCCACTGAAAACAGCGATAAGTGATGAGAATCGAGAAGGAGGAAAATAAGTTCATGAAATGTTGAAAACCACCAAAGAGAATGAAGGGGATAAATATGCACATAAGTGGTGTCAGTTTCAATATATCAAACTTTGTTGTCACATTGCGTTTCGAGATTTCGTGACCTTCCATTGAAAACAGCGATAACTCATAAGAATCGAGAAGGAGGAAAATAAGTTCATGAAATGGTTAAAAACACCAAAGTGAATTAAGGGGATAAATATGCTCATAAGTGTTGTATGTTTAAATATATCAAACTTTATTATGACATTGCGTTTCGATATTTCGTGAACTTCCATTGAAAACATCGATAACTCATAAGAATCGAGAAGGAGGAAAATATGTTCATGAAATGTTGAAAACCACCAAAGTGAATTAAGGGGATAAATATGCTCATAAGTGGTGTATGTTTCAATATATCAAACTTTGTTGTCACATTGCGTTTCGAGATTTCGTGACCTTCCATTGAAAACAGCGATAACTCATAAGAATCGAGAAGGAGGAAAATAAGTTCATGAAATGGTTAAAACCACCAAAGTTAATTATGGGGATAAATATGCTCATAAGTGGTGTATGTTTCAATATATCAAACTTTGTTGTCACATTGCGTTTCGAGATTTCGTGACCTTCCATTGAAAACAGCGATAACTCATAAGAATCGAGAAGGAGGAAAATATGTTCATGAAATGTTGAAAATAACCAAAGTGAATTAAGGGGATAAATATGCCCATAAGCGGTGTAAGTTTCACTATATCAAACTTTATTATGACATTGCTATTTTTTTTTTTTTAATCATACGTTGAAAACAGAGATAACCACTCTTACCCTAAAAGGCGGTATTCAGATTTATTAAATGGTGAAAACCACCAAAGTTAATTATGGGGATAAATATGCTCATAAGTGGTGTATGTTTCAATATATCAAACTTTGTTGTCACATTGCGTTTCGAGATTTCGTGACCTTCCATTGAAAAAGCGATAACTCATAAGAATCGAGAAGGAGGAAAATAAGTTCATGAAATGTTGAAAACCACCAAAGTGAATTAAGGGGATAAATATGCTCATAAGTGGTGTAAGTTTCAATATATCAAACTTTATTATGACATTGCGTTTTGAGATTTCGTGACCTTCCATTGAAAACAGCGATAACTCATAAGAATCGAGAAGGAGGAAAATAAGTTCATGAAATGTTGAAAACCACCAAAGTGAATTAAGGGGATAAATATGCTCATAAGTGGTGTAAGTTTCAATATATCAAACTTTATTATGACATTGCGTTTCGAGATTTCGTGACCTTCCATTGAAAAAGCGATAACTCATAAGAATCGAGAAGGAGGAAAATAAGTTCATGAAATGTTGAAAACCACCAAAGTGAATTAAGGGGATAAATATGCTCATAAGTGGGATAGGAATCAATATATCAAAGTTTATTGTGAAATTGCGTTTGGAGATTTCGTGAGCTTCCATTGAAAACAGAGATAACTCATAAGAATCGAGAAAGAGGAAAATAAGTTCATGAAATGATGAAAACCAACAAAGTGAATTAAGGGAATAAATATGCTCATAAGTGGTGTAAGTTTCAATATATCAAACTTTATTATGACATTGCGTTTTGAGATTTCGTGACCTTCCATTGAAAACAGCAGTAACGCATAAGAATCGAGAAAGAGGAAAATAAGTTCATGAAATGTTGAAAACTACGAAAGTGAATTAAGGGAATAAATATGTTCATAAGTGGTGTAAGTTTCAGTATATCAAACTTTATTATGACATTGCGTTTTGAGATTTCGTGACCTTCCATTGAAAACAACGATAACTCATAAGAAATGAGAAGGAGGAAAATAAGTTCATGAAATGTTGAAAACAAGCAAATTGAATTAACTGGATAAATATACTCATAAGCGGAGTAAGTTTCAATATATCAAACTTTATTATGACATTGCGTTTTGAGATTTCGTGACCTTCCATTGAAAACAGCGATAACTCATAAGAATCGAGAAGGAGGAAAATAAGTTCATGAAATGTTGAAAACCACCAAAGTGAATTAAGGGGATAAATATGCTCATAAGTGGTGTAAGTTTCAATATATCAAACTTTATTATGACATTGCGTTTCGAGATTTCGTGACCTTCCATTGAAAAAGCGATAACTCATAAGAATCGAGAAGGAGGAAAATAAGTTCATGAAATGTTGAAAACCACCAAAGTGAATTAAGGGGATAAATATGCTCATAAGTGGTGTAAGTTTCAATATATCAAACTTTATTATGACATTGCGTTTGAGATTTCTTGACCTTCCATTGAAAACAGCGATAACTCATAAGAATCGAGGAGGAGGAAAATAAGTTCATGAAATGTTGAAAACAACAAAAGTGAATTAAGGGGATAAATATGCCCATAAGCGGTGTAAGTGTCAATATATCAAACTTTATTATGATATTGCGTTTCGAGATTTCGTGACCTTCCATTGAAAACAACGATAACTCATAAGAATCGGGAAGGAGGAAAACAAGTTCATGAAATGGTTAAAAACACCAAAGTGAATTAAGGGGATAAATATGCTCATAAGTGGTGTATGTTTCAATATATCAAACTTTATTATGACATTGCGTTTCGAGATTTCGTGACCTTCCATTGAAAACAGCGATAACTCATAAGAATCGAGAAGGAGGAAAATAAGTTCATGAAATGTTGAAAACCACCAAAGTGAATTAAGGGGATAAATATGCTCATAAGTGGTGTATGTTTCAATATATCAAACTTTATTATGACATTGCGTTTCGAGATTTCGTGACCTTCCATTGAAAACAGCTATAACTCATAAGAATCGAGAAGGAGAAAAATATGTTCATGAAATGTTGAAAACAACCAAAGTGAATTAAGGGGATAAATATGCCCATAAGCGGTGTAAGTTTCAATATATCAAACTTTATTATGACATTGCGTTTCGAGATTTCGTGACCTTCCATTGAAAACAGCGATAACTCATAAGAATCGAGAAGGAGGAAAATAAGTTCATGAAATGGTTAAAAACACCAAAGTGAATTAAGGGGATAAATATGCTCATAAGTGGTGTATGTTTCAATATATCAAACTTTATTATGACATTGCGTTTCGAGATTTCGTGACCTTCCATTGAAAACAGCGATAACTCATAAGAATCGAGAAGGAGGAAAATATGTTCATGAAATGTTGAAAACCACCAAAGTGAATTAAGGGGATAAATATGCTCATAAGTGGTGTAAGTTTCAATATATCAAACTTTATTATGACATTGCGTTTGAGATTTCGTGACCTTCCATTGAAAACAGCGATAACTCATAAGAATCGAGAAGGAGGAAAATAAGTTCATGAAATGTTGAAAACCACCAAAGTGAATTAAGGGGATAAATATGCTCATAAGTGGTGTAAGTTTCAATATATCAAACTTTATTATGACATTGCGTTTTGAGATTTCGTGACCTTCCATTGAAAACAACGATAACTCATAAGAATCGAGAAGGAGGAAAATAAGTTCATGAAATGTTGAAAACCACCAAAGTGAATTAAGGGATAAATATGCTCATAAGTGGTGTAAGTTTCAATATATCAAACTTTATTATGACATTGCGTTTGAGATTTCGTGACCTTCCATTGAAAAACGATAACTCATAAGAATCGAGAAGGAGGAAAATAAGTTCATGAAATGTTGAAAACCACCAAAGTGAATTAAGGGGATAAATATGCTCATAAGTGGTGTAAGTTTCAATATATCAAACTTTATTATGACATTGCGTTTTGAGATTTCGTGACCTTCCATTGAAAACAGCGATAACTCATAAGAATCGAGAAGGAGGAAAATAATTTCATGAAATGTTGAAAACCACCAAAGTGATTTAAGAGGATAAATATGCCCATAAGTGGTGTATGTTTCAATATATCAAACTTTATTATGATATTGCGTTTCAAGATTACATGACCTTCTATTAAAAAAGCGGTAACTCATCAGAATCGAGAAGGAGGAAAATAAGATCATGAAATGTTGAAAACCACCAAAGTGATTTAAGAAGATAAATATGCCCATAAGTGGTGTATGTTTTAATATATCAAACTTTATTATGATATTGCGTTTCGATATTACTTGACCTTCCACTAAAAACAATGATAACTCATCAGAATCGAGAAGGAGGAAAATAAGTTCATGAAATGTTGAAAACCACAAAGTGAATTAACGGGATAAATATGTTCATAAATAGTGTATATTTCAATCTCTCAAACTTTATTATGACATTGCGTTTTGAGATTTTGTGATATTCCTCTGAAAACAGTGATAACTCATAAGAATCGAGAAGGAGTAAAATAAGTTTATGAAATGTTGAAAACCAGCAAAGTGAATTAAGGGGATAAATATGCTCATCAGTGGTGTATGTTTCAATATATCAAACTTTATTATGACATTGGGTCTCGAGATTACGTGACCTTCCATTAAAAAAGCGATAACTCATAAGAATCGAGAAGAAGGAAAATAAGTTCATGAAATGTTGAAAACCACCAAAGTGAATTAAGGGGATAAATATGCTCATAAGTGGTGTAAGTTTCAATATATCAAACTTTATTATGACATTGCGTTTGAGATTTCGTGACCTTCCATTGAAAACAGCGATAACTCATAAGAATCGAGAAGGAGGAAAATAAGTTCATGAAATGTTGAAAACCACCAAAGTGAATTAAGGGGATAAATATGCTCATAAGTGGTGTAAGTTTCAATATATCAAACTTTATTATGACATTGCGTTTTGAGATTTCGTGACCTTCCATTGAAAACAGCGATAACTCATAAGAATCGAGAAGGAGGAAAATAAGTTCATGAAATGTTGAAAACCACCAAAGTGAATTAAGGGATAAATATGCTCATAAGTGGTGTAAGTTTCAATATATCAAACTTTATTATGACATTGCGTTTTGAGATTTCGTGACCTTCCATTGAAAACAGCGATAACTCATAAGAATCGAGAAGGAGGAAAATAAGTTCATGAAATGTTGAAAACCACCAAAGTGAATTAAGGGGATAAATATGCTCATAAGTGGTGTAAGTTTCAATATATCAAACTTTATTATGACATTGCGTTTGAGATTTCGTGACCTTCCATTGAAAACAGCGATAACTCATAAGAATCGAGAAGGAGGAAAATAAGTTCATGAAATGTTGAAAACCACCAAAGTGAATTAAGGGGATAAATATGCTCATAAGTGGTGTAAGTTTCAATATATCAAACTTTATTATGACATTGCGTTTTGAGATTTCGTGACCTTCCATTGAAAACAACGATAACTCATAAGAATCGAGAAGGAGGAAAATAATTTCATGAAATGTTGAAAACCACCAAAGTGAATTAAGGGGATAAATATGCTCATAAGTGGTGTAAGTTTCAATATATCAAACTTTATTATGACATTGCGTTTGAGATTTCGTGACCTTCCATTGAAAAAGCGATAACTCATAAGAATCGAGAAGGAGGAAAATAAGTTCATGAAATGTTGAAAACCACCAAAGTGAATTAAGGGGATAAATATGCTCATAAGTGGTGTAAGTTTCAATATATCAAACTTTATTATGACATTGCGTTTTGAGATTTCGTGACCTTCCATTGAAAACAACGATAACTCATAAGAATCGAGAAGGAGGAAAATAAGTTCATGAAATGTTGAAAACCACCAAAGTGAATTAAGGGGATAAATATGCTCATAAGTGGTGTAAGTTTCAATATATCAAACTTTATTATGACATTGCGTTTCGAGATTTCGTGACCTTCCATTGAAAAAGCGATAACTCATAAGAATCGAGAAGGAGGAAAATAAGTTCATGAAATGTTGAAAACCACCAAAGTGAATTAAGGGGATAAATATGCTCATAAGTGGTGTAAGTTTCAATATATCAAACTTTATTATGACATTGCGTTTCGAGATTTCGTGACCTTCCATTGAAAACAGCGATAACTCATAAGAATCGAGAAGGAGGAAAATAAGTTCATGAAATGTTGAAAACCACCAAAGTGAATTAAGGGGATAAATATGCTCATAAGTGGTGTAAGTTTCAATATATCAAACTTTATTATGACATTGCGTTTCGAGATTTCGTGACCTTCCATTGAAAAAGCGATAACTCATAAGAATCGAGAAGGAGGAAAATAAGTTCATGAAATGTTGAAAACCACCAAAGTGAATTAAGGGGATAAATATGCTCATAAGTGGTGTAAGTTTCAATATATCAAACTTTATTATGACATTGCGTTTTGAGATTTCGTGACCTTCCATTGAAAAACGATAACTCATAAGAATCGAGAAGGAGGAAAATAAGTTCATGAAATGTTGAAAACCACCAAAGTGAATTAAGGGGATAAATATGCTCATAAGTGGTGTAAGTTTCAATATATCAAACTTTATTATGACATTGCGTTTTGAGATTTCGTGACCTTCCATTGAAAACAGCGATAACTCATAAGAATCGAGAAGGAGGAAAATAATTTCATGAAATGTTGAAAACCACCAAAGTGAATTAAGGGGATAAATATGCTCATAAGTGGTGTAAGTTTCAATATATCAAACTTTATTATGACATTGCGTTTCGAGATTTCGTGACCTTCCATTGAAAACAGCGATAACTCATAAGAATCGAGAAGGAGGAAAATAAGTTCATGAAATGTTGAAAACCACCAAAGTGAATTAAGGGGATAAATATGCTCATAAGTGGTGTAATTTCAATATATCAAACTTTATTATGACATTGCGTTTTGAGATTTCGTGACCTTCCATTGAAAACAACGATAACTCATAAGAATCGAGAAGGAGGAAAATAAGTTCATGAAATGTTGAAAACCACCAAAGTGAATTAAGGGGATAAATATGCTCATAAGTGGTGTAAGTTTCAATATATCAAACTTTATTATGACATTGCGTTTCGAGATTTCGTGACCTTCCATTGAAAAAGCGATAACTCATAAGAATCGAGAAGGAGGAAAATAAGTTCATGAAATGTTGAAAACCAAAAGTGAATTAAGGGGATAAATATGCTCATAAGTGGTGTAAGTTTCAATATATCAAACTTTATTATGACATTGCGTTTCGAGATTTCGTGACCTTCCATTGAAAACAGCGATAACTCATAAGAATCGAGAAGGAGGAAAATAAGTTCATGAAATGTTGAAAACCACCAAAGTGAATTAAGGGGATAAATATGCTCATAAGTGGTGTAAGTTTCAATATATCAAACTTTATTATGACATTGCGTTTCGAGATTTCGTGACCTTCCATTGAAAACAGCGATAACTCATAAGAATCGAGAAGGAGGAAAATAAGTTCATGAAATGTTGAAAACCACCAAAGTGAATTAAGGGGATAAATATGCTCATAAGTGGTGTAAGTTTCAATATATCAAACTTTATTATGACATTGCGTTTGAGATTTCGTGACCTTCCATTGAAAACAGCGATAACTCATAAGAATCGAGAAGGAGGAAAATAAGTTCATGAAATGTTGAAAACCACCAAAGTGAATTAAGGGGATAAATATGCTCATAAGTGGTGTAAGTTTCAATATATCAAACTTTATTATGACATTGCGTTTTGAGATTTCGTGACCTTCCATTGAAAACAGCGATAACTCATAAGAATCGAGAAGGAGGAAAATAATTTCATGAAATGTTGAAAACCACCAAAGTGAATTAAGGGGATAAATATGCTCATAAGTGGTGTAAGTTTCAATATATCAAACTTTATTATGACATTGCGTTTTGAGATTTCGTGACCTTCCATTGAAAACAGCGATAACTCATAAGAATCGAGAAGGAGGAAAATAAGTTCATGAAATGTTGAAAACCACCAAAGTGAATTAAGGGGATAAATATGCTCATAAGTGGTGTAAGTTTCAATATATCAAACTTTATTATGACATTGCGTTTCGAGATTTCGTGACCTTCCATTGAAAACAGCGATAACTCATAAGAATCGAGAAGGAGGAAAATAAGTTCATGAAATGTTGAAAACCACCAAAGTGAATTAAGGGATAAATATGCTCATAAGTTGTGTGAGTTTCAATATATCAAACTATGTTATGACATTGCGTTTCGAGATTTCGTGACCTTCCATTGAAAACAGCGATAACTCATAAGAATCGAGAAGGAGGAAAATAAGTTCATGAAATGTTGAAAACCACCAAAGTGAATTAAGGGGATAAATATGCTCATAATTGGTGTCAGTTTCTATATATCAAACTTTATTTTGACATTGCGTTTTGAGATTTCGTGACCTTCCATTGAAAACAGCGATAACTCATAAGAATCGAGAAGGAGGAAAATTAGTTTATGAAATGTTGAAAACCACCAAAGTGAATTAAGGGGATAAATATGCTCATAAGTGGTGTAAGTTTCAATATATCAAACTTTATTATGACATTGCGTTTGAGATTTCGTGACCTTCCATTGAAAAAAGCGATAACTCATAAGAATCGAGAAGGAGGAAAATAAGTTCATGAAATGTTGAAAACCACCAAAGTGAATTAAGGGGATAAATATGCTCATAAGTGGTGTAAGTTTCAATATATCAAACTTTATTATGACATTGCGTTTGAGATTTCGTGACCTTCCATTGAAAACAGCGATAACTCATAAGAATCGAGAAGGAGGAAAATAAGTTCATGAAATGTTGAAAACCACCAAAGTGAATTAAGGGGATAAATATGCTCATAAGTGGTGTAAGTTTCAATATATCAAACTTTATTATGACATTGCGTTTCGAGATTTCGTGACCTTCCATTGAAAAAGATAACTCATAAGAATCGAGAAGGAGGAAAATAAGTTCATGAAATGTTGAAAACCACCAAAGTGAATTAAGGGGATAAATATGCCCATAAGCGGTGTAAGTTTCACTATATCAAACTTTATTATGACATTGCGTTTTGAGATTTCGTGACCTTCCATTGAAAACAGCGATAACTCATAAGAATCGAGAAGGAGGAAAATAAGTTCATGAAATGTTTAAAACAACCAAAGTTAATTAAGGGGATAAATATGCTCATAAGTGGTGTATGTTTCAATATATCAAATTTTATTATGACATTGCGTTTCGAGATTTCGTGACCTTCCATTGAAAACAGCGATAACTCATAAGAATCGAGAAGGAGGAAAATAAGTTCATGAAATGTTGAAAACCACCAAAGTGAATTAAGGGGATAAATATGCTCATAAGTGGTGTAAGTTTCAATATATCAAACTTTATTATGACATTGCGTTTCGAGATTTCGTGACCTTCCATTGAAAACAGCGATAACTCATAAGAATCGAGAAGGAGGAAAATAAGTTCATGAAATGTTGAAAACCACCAAAGTGAATTAAGGGGATAAATATGCTCATAAGTGGTGTAAGTTTCAATATATCAAACTTTATTATGACATTGCGTTTCGAGATTTCGTGACCTTCCATTGAAAACAGCGATAACTCATAAGAATCGAGAAGGAGGAAAATAAGTTCATGAAATGTTGAAAACCACCAAAGTGAATTAAGGGGATAAATATGCTCATAAGTGGTGTAAGTTTCAATATATCAAACTTTATTATGACATTGCGTTTCGAGATTTCGTGACCTTCCATTGAAAACAGCGATAACTCATAAGAATCGAGAAGGAGGAAAATAAGTTCATGAAATGTTGAAAACCACCAAAGTGAATTAAGGGGATAAATATGCTCATAAGTGGTGTAAGTTTCAATATATCAAACTTTATTATGACATTGCGTTTCGAGATTTCGTGACCTTCCATTGAAAACAGCGATAACTCATAAGAATCGAGAAGGAGGAAAATAAGTTCATGAAATGTTGAAAACCACCAAAGTGAATTAAGGGGATAAATATGCTCATAAGTGGTGTAAGTTTCAATATATCAAACTTTATTATGACATTGCGTTTCGAGATTTCGTGACCTTCCATTGAAAACAGCGATAACTCATAAGAATCGAGAAGGAGGAAAATAAGTTCATGAAATGTTGAAAACCACCAAAGTGAATTAAGGGGATAAATATGCTCATAAGTGGTGTAAGTTTCAATATATCAAACTTTATTATGACATTGCGTTTGAGATTTCGTGACCTTCCATTGAAAACAGCGATAACTCATAAGAATCGAGAAGGAGGAAAATAAGTTCATGAAATGTTGAAAACCACCAAAGTGAATTAAGGGATAAATATGCTCATAAGTGGTGTAAGTTTCAATATATCAAACTTTATTATGACATTGCGTTTCGAGATTTCGTGACCTTCCATTGAAAACAGCGATAACTCATAAGAATCGAGAAGGAGGAAAATAAGTTCATGAAATGTTGAAAACCACCAAAGTGAATTAAGGGGATAAATATGCTCATAAGTGGTGTAAGTTTCAATATATCAAACTTTATTATGACATTGCGTTTGAGATTTCGTGACCTTCCATTGAAAACAGCGATAACTCATAAGAATCGAGAAGGAGGAAAATAAGTTCATGAAATGTTGAAAACCACCAAAGTGAATTAAGGGGATAAATATGCTCATAAGTGGTGTAAGTTTCAATATATCAAACTTTATTATGACATTGCGTTTTGAGATTTCGTGACCTTCCATTGAAAACAACGATAACTCATAAGAATCGAGAAGGAGGAAAATAAGTTCATGAAATGTTGAAAACCACCAAAGTGAATTAAGGGGATAAATATGCTCATAAGTGGTGTAAGTTTCAATATATCAAACTTTATTATGACATTGCGTTTGAGATTTCGTGACCTTCCATTGAAAACAGCGATAACTCATAAGAATCGAGAAGGAGGAAAATAAGTTCATGAAATGTTGAAAACCACCAAAGTGAATTAAGGGGATAAATATGCTCATAAGTGGTGTAAGTTTCAATATATCAAACTTTATTATGACATTGCGTTTGAGATTTCGTGACCTTCCATTGAAAACAACGATAACTCATAAGAATCGAGAAGGAGGAAAATAAGTTCATGAAATGTTGAAAACCACCAAAGTGAATTAAGGGGATAAATATGCTCATAAGTGGTGTAAGTTTCAATATATCAAACTTTATTATGACATTGCGTTTGAGATTTCGTGACCTTCCATTGAAAAAAGCGATAACTCATAAGAATCGAGAAGGAGGAAAATAAGTTCATGAAATGTTGAAAACCACCAAAGTGAATTAAGGGGATAAATATGCTCATAAGTGGTGTAAGTTTCAATATATCAAACTTTATTATGACATTGCGTTTCGAGATTTCGTGACCTTCCATTGAAAACACGATAACTCATAAGAATCGAGAAGGAGGAAAATAAGTTCATGAAATGTTGAAAACCACAAAGTGAATTAAGGGGATAAATATGCTCATAAGTGGTGTAAGTTTCAATATATCAAACTTTATTATGACATTGCGTTTCGAGATTTCGTGACCTTCCATTGAAAAAGCGATAACTCATAAGAATCGAGAAGGAGGAAAATAAGTTCATGAAATGTTGAAAACCACCAAAGTGAATTAAGGGGATAAATATGCTCATAAGTGGTGTAAGTTTCAATATATCAAACTTTATTATGACATTGCGTTTTGAGATTTCGTGACCTTCCATTGAAAACAGCGATAACTCATAAGAATCGAGAAGGAAAATAAGTTCATGAAATGTTGAAAACCACCAAAGTGAATTAAGGGGATAAATATGCTCATAAGTGGTGTAAGTTTCAATATATCAAACTTTATTATGACATTGCGTTTTGAGATTTCGTGACCTTCCATTGAAAACAGCGATAACTCATAAGAATCGAGAAGGAGGAAAATAATTTCATGAAATGTTGAAAAACAAACAAATTTAATGATGACTTTATTGACGTTTCGAGATTTCGTGACCTTCCATTGAAAACAGCGATAACTCATAAGAATTGAGGAGGAAAATAAGTTCATGAAATGGTTAAAAACCACCAAAGTGAATTATGGGGATAAATATGCTCATAAGCGGTGTAAGTTTCAATATATCAAACTTTATTATGACATTGCGTTTTGAGATTTCGTGACCTTCCATTGAAAACAGCGATAACTTATAAGAATCGAGAAGGAGGAAAATAAGTTCATGAAATGGTTAAAACCACCAAAGTGAATTATGGGGATAAATATGCTCATAAGCGGTGTAAGTTTCAATATATCAAACTTTATTATGACAATGCGTTTTGAGATTTCGTGACCTTCCATTAACAACAACGACAACTTATAAGAATCGAGAAGGAGGAAAATAAGTTCATGAAATGTTGAAAACCACCAAAGTGAATTAAGGGGATAAATATGCTCATAAGTGGTGTATGTTTCAATATATCAAACTTTATTATGACAATGCGTTTTGAGATTTCGTGACCTTCCATTAACAACAACGACAACTTATAAGAATCGAGAAGGAGGAAAATAAGTTCATGAAATGTTGAAAACCACCAAAGTGAATTAAGGGGATAAATATGCTCATAAGTGGTGTATGTTTCAATATATCAAACTTTGTTGTGACATTGCGTTTGAGATTTCGTGACCTTCCATTGAAAACAGCTATAAGGCATAAGAATCGAGAAGGAGAAAAATAAGTTCATGAAATGTTGAAAACCACCAAAGTGAATTAAGGGGATAAATATGCTCATAAGTAGTGTATGTTTCAATATATCAAACTTTGTTGTGACATTGCGTTTTGAGATTTCGTGACCTTCCATTGAAAACAGCGATAACTCATAAGAATCGAGAAGGAGGAAAATAAGTTCATGAAATGTTGAAAACCACCAAAGTGAATTAAGGGGATAAATATGCTCATAAGTGGTGTAAGTTTCAATATATCAAACTTTGTTGTGACATTGCGTTTCGAGATTTTGGTGACCTTCCATTGAAAACAGCGATAACTCATAAGAATCGAGGAGGAAAATAAGTTCATGAAATGGTTAAAAACACCAAAGTGAATTAAGGGGATAAATATGCTCATAAGTGGTGTATGTTTAAATATATCAAACTTTATTATGACATTGCGTTTTTAAATTTCGTGACCTTCCATTGAAAACAGCGATAACTCATAAGAATCGAGGAGGAAAATAAGTTCATGAAATGGTTAAAAACACCAAAGTGAATTAAGGGGATAAATATGCTTATAAGTGGTGTATGTTTAAATATATCAAACTTTATTATGACATTGCGTTTTCAGATTTCGTGACCTTCCATTGAAAAAGCGATAACTCATAAGAATCGAGAAGGAGGAAAATATGTTCATGAAATGTTGAAAACCACCAAAGTGAATTAAGGGATAAATATGCTCATAAGTGGTGTAAGTTTCAATATATCAAACTTTATTATGACATTGCGTTTGAGATTTCGTGACCTTCCATTGAAAACAGCGATAACTCATAAGAATCGAGAAGGAGGAAAATAAGTTCATGAAATGTTGAAAACCACCAAAGTGAATTAAGGGGATAAATATGCTCATAAGTGGTGTAAGTTTCAATATATCAAACTTTATTATGACATTGCGTTTCGAGATTTCGTGACCTTCCATTGAAAACAGCGATAACTCATAAGAATCGAGAAGGAGGAAAATAATTTCATGAAATGTTGAAAACCACCAAAGTGAATTAAGGGGATAAATATGCTCATAAGTGGTGTAAGTTTCAATATATCAAACTTTATTATGACATTGCGTTTGAGATTTCGTGACCTTCCATTGAAAAAGCGATAACTCATAAGAATCGAGAAGGAGGAAAATATGTTCATGAAATGTTGAAAACCACCAAAGTGAATTAAGGGGATAAATATGCTCATAAGTGGTGTAAGTTTCAATATATCAAACTTTATTATGACATTGCGTTTTGAGATTTCGTGACCTTCCATTGAAAACAACGATAACTCATAAGAATCGAGAAGGAGGAAAATAATTTCATGAAATGTTGAAAACCACCAAAGTGAATTAAGGGGATAAATATGCTCATAAGTGGTGTAAGTTTCAATATATCAAACTTTATTATGACATTGCGTTTCGATATTTCGTGACCTTCCATTGAAAACAGCGATAACTCATAAGAATCGAGAAGGAGGAAAATATGTTCATGAAATGTTGAAAACAACAAAAGTGAATTAAGGGGATAAATATGCCCATGAGCGGTGTAAGTTTCAATATATCAAACTTTATTATGACATTGCGTTTTGAGATTTCGTGACCTTCCATTGAAAACAGCGATAACTCATAAGAATCGAGAAGGAGGAAAATAAGTTCATGAAATGTTGAAAACAACCAAAGTGAATTATGGGGATAAATATGCTCATAAGTGGTGTATGTTTAAATATATCAAACTTTATTATGACATTGCGTTTCGATATTTCGTGACCTTCCATTGAAAAAAGCGATAACTCATAAGAATCGAGACGGAGGAAAATATGTTCATGAAATGTTGAAAACAACCAAAGTGAATTAAGGGGATAAATATGCTCATAAGTGGTGTAAGTTTCAATATATCAAACTTTATTATGACATTGCGTTTGAGATTTCGTGACCTTCCATTGAAAACAGCGATAACTCATAAGAATCGAGAAGGAGGAAAATAAGTTCATGAAATGTTGAAAACCACCAAAGTGAATTAAGGGGATAAATATGCTCATAAGTGGTGTAAGTTTCAATATATCAAACTTTATTATGACATTGCGTTTCGAGATTTCGTGACCTTCCATTGAAAACAGCGATAACTCATAAGAATCGAGAAGGAGGAAAATAAGTTCATGAAATGTTGAAAACCACCAAAGTGAATTAAGGGGATAAATATGCTCATAAGTGGTGTAAGTTTCAATATATCAAACTTTATTATGACATTGCGTTTTGAGATTTCGTGACCTTCCATTGAAAACAGCGATAACTCATAAGAATCGAGAAGGAGGAAAATAATTTCATGAAATGTTGAAAACCACCAAAGTGAATTAAGGGGATAAATATGCTCATAAGTGGTGTAAGTTTCAATATATCAAACTTTATTATGACATTGCGTTTGAGATTTCGTGACCTTCCATTGAAAAAGCGATAACTCATAAGAATCGAGAAGGAGGAAAATAAGTTCATGAAATGTTGAAAACCACCAAAGTGAATTAAGGGGATAAATATGCTCATAAGTGGTGTAAGTTTCAATATATCAAACTTTATTATGACATTGCGTTTCGAGATTTCGTGACCTTCCATTGAAAACAGCGATAACTCATAAGAATCGAGAAGGAGGAAAATAAGTTCATGAAATGTTGAAAACCACCAAAGTGAATTAAGGGGATAAATATGCTCATAAGTGGTGTAAGTTTCAATATATCAAACTTTATTATGACATTGCGTTTTGAGATTTCGTGACCTTCCATTGAAAACAGCGATAACTCATAAGAATCGAGAAGGAGGAAAATAATTTCATGAAATGTTGAAAACCACCAAAGTGAATTAAGGGGATAAATATGCCCATAAGCGGTGTAAGTTTCAATATATCAAACTTTATTATGACATTGCGTGTTGAGATTTCGTGACCTTCCATTGAAAACAGTTCCAAATAGCGAGGTTTGGGAAGAAAGAGTATATGTTCATGGAATGTTTAAAACTACCAAAGAGAATTAAGGAGATAAATATGCTCATAAGCGGTGTAAGTTTCAATATATCAAACTTTATTATGACATTGCGTTTTGAGATTTCGTGACCTTCCATTGAAAACATCGATAACTCATAAGAATGGAGAAGGAGGAAAATATGTTCATGAGATGTTGAAAACAACCATAGTGAATTAAGGGGATAAATATGCCCATAAGCGGTGTAAGTTTCAATATATCAAACTTTATTATGACATTGCGTTTCGAGATTTCGTGACCTTCCATTGAAATCAATGAAAACTGCTAACAATGAAAAAGGCAAAAATTAACTTCATGAAATGTTGAAAACCACCAAAGTGAATTAAGGAGATAAATATGCCCATAAGCGGTGTAAGTTTCAATATATCAAGCTTTATTATGACATTGCGTTTTGAGATTTCGTGACCTTCCATTGAAAACAGCGATAACTCATAAGAATCGAGAAGGAGGAAAATAATTTCATGAAATGTTGAAAACCACCAAAGTGAATTAAGGGATAAATATGCTCATAAGTGGTGTAAGTTTCAATATATCAAACTTTATTATGACATTGCGTTTCGAGATTTCGTGACCTTCCATTGAAAAAGCGATAACTCATAAGAATCGAGAAGGAGGAAAATATGTTCATGAAATGTTGAAAACCACCAAAGTGAATTAAGGGGATAAATATGCTCATAAGTGGTGTAAGTTTCAATATATCAAACTTTATTATGACATTGCGTTTCGAGATTTCGTGACCTTCCATTGAAAAAGCGATAACTCATAAGAATCGAGAAGGAGGAAAATAAGTTCATGAAATGTTGAAAACCACCAAAGTGAATTAAGGGGATAAATATGCTCATAAGTGGTGTAAGTTTCAATATATCAAACTTTATTATGACATTGCGTTTCGAGATTTCGTGACCTTCCATTGAAAAAGCGATAACTCATAAGAATCGAGAAGGAGGAAAATAAGTTCATGAAATGTTGAAAACCACCAAAGTGAATTAAGGGGATAAATATGCTCATAAGTGGTGTAAGTTTCAATATATCAAACTTTATTATGACATTGCGTTTTGAGATTTCGTGACCTTCCATTGAAAACAGCGATAACTCATAAGAATCGAGAAGGAGGAAAATAAGTTCATGAAATGTTGAAAACCACCAAAGTGAATTAAGGGGATAAATATGCTCATAAGTGGTGTAAGTTTCAATATATCAAACTTTATTATGACATTGCGTTTCGAGATTTCGTGACCTTCCATTGAAAAAAGCGATAACTCATAAGAATCGAGAAGGAGGAAAATAAGTTCATGAAATGTTGAAAACCACCAAAGTGAATTAAGGGGATAAATATGCTCATAAGTGGTGTAATTTCAATATATCAAACTTTATTATGACATTGCGTTTCGAGATTTCGTGACCTTCCATTGAAAAAAGCGATAACTCATAAGAATCGAGAAGGAGGAAAATAAGTTCATGAAATGTTGAAAACCACCAAAGTGAATTAAGGGGATAAATATGCTCATAAGTGGTGTAAGTTTCAATATATCAAACTTTATTATGACATTGCGTTTGAGATTTCGTGACCTTCCATTGAAAACAGCGATAACTCATAAGAATCGAGAAGAGGAAAATAATTTCATGAAATGTTGAAAACCACCAAAGTGAATTAAGGGGATAAATATGCTCATAAGTGGTGTAAGTTTCAATATATCAAACTTTATTATGACATTGCGTTTCGAGATTTCGTGACCTTCCATTGAAAAAGCGATAACTCATAAGAATCGAGAAGGAGGAAAATATGTTCATGAAATGTTGAAAACCACCAAAGTGAATTAAGGGGATAAATATGCTCATAAGTGGTGTAAGTTTCACTATATCAAACTTTATTATGACATTGCGTTTTGAGATTTCGTGACCTTCCATTGAAAATAACGATAACTCATAAGAATCGAGAAGGAGGAAAATAAGTTCATGAAATGATTAAAACCACCAAAGTTAATTAACGAAATAAATATGCTCATAAGTGGTGTAAGTTTCAATATATCAAACTTTATTATGACATTGCGTTTCGAGATTTCGTGACCTTCCATTGAAAACAGCGATAACTCATAAGAATCGAGAAGGAGGAAAATAAGTTCATGAAATGTTGAAAACCACCAAAGTGAATTAAGGGGATAAATATGCTCATAAGTGGTGTAAGTTTCAATATATCAAACTTTATTATGACATTGCGTTTTGAGATTTCGTGACCTTCCATTGAAAAAGCGATAACTCATAAGAATCGAGAAGGAGGAAAATAATTTCATGAAATGTTGAAAACCACCAAAGTGAATTAAGGGGATAAATATGCTCATAAGTGGTGTAAGTTTCAATATATCAAACTTTATTATGACATTGCGTTTCGAGATTTCGTGACCTTCCATTGAAAAAACGATAACTCATAAGAATCGAGAAGGAGGAAAATAAGTTCATGAAATGTTGAAAACCACCAAAGTGAATTAAGGGGATAAATATGCTCATAAGTGGTGTAAGTTTCAATATATCAAACTTTATTATGACATTGCGTTTTGAGATTTCGTGACCTTCCATTGAAAAACGATAACTCATAAGAATCGAGAAGGAGGAAAATAAGTTCATGAAATGTTGAAAACCACCAAAGTGAATTAAGGGGATAAATATGCTCATAAGTGGTGTAAGTTTCAATATATCAAACTTTATTATGACATTGCGTTTGAGATTTCGTGACCTTCCATTGAAAAAAGCGATAACTCATAAGAATCGAGAAGGAGGAAAATAAGTTCATGAAATGTTGAAAACCACCAAAGTGAATTAAGGGGATAAATATGCTCATAAGTGGTGTAATTTCAATATATCAAACTTTATTATGACATTGCGTTTCGAGATTTCGTGACCTTCCATTGAAAAAGCGATAACTCATAAGAATCGAGAAGGAGGAAAATATGTTCATGAAATGTTGAAAACCACCAAAGTGAATTAAGGGGATAAATATGCTCATAAGTGGTGTAAGTTTCAATATATCAAACTTTATTATGACATTGCGTTTTGAGATTTCGTGACCTTCCATTGAAAACAACGATAACTCATAAGAATCGAGAAGGAGGAAAATAAGTTCATGAAATGTTGAAAACCACCAAAGTGAATTAAGGGGATAAATATGCTCATAAGTGGTGTAAGTTTCAATATATCAAACTTTATTATGACATTGCGTTTCGAGATTTCGTGACCTTCCATTGAAAACAGCGATAACTCATAAGAATCGAGAAGGAGGAAAATAAGTTCATGAAATGTTGAAAACCACCAAAGTGAATTAAGGGGATAAATATGCTCATAAGTGGTGTAAGTTTCAATATATCAAACTTTATTATGACATTGCGTTTGAGATTTCGTGACCTTCCATTGAAAACAGCGATAACTCATAAGAATCGAGAAGGAGGAAAATAATTTCATGAAATGTTGAAAACCACCAAAGTGAATTAAGGGGATAAATATGCTCATAAGTGGTGTAAGTTTCAATATATCAAACTTTATTATGACATTGCGTTTCGAGATTTCGTGACCTTCCATTGAAAAGCGATAACTCATAAGAATCGAGAAGGAGGAAAATAAGTTCATGAAATGTTGAAAACAACCAAAGTGAAGGGGATAAATATGGTCATAAGTGGTGTAAGTTTCAGTATATCAAACTTTATTATGACATTGCGTTTCGAGATTTCGTGACCTTCCATTGAAAAAAGCGATCACTCATAAGAATCAAGAAGGAGGAAAATATGTTCATAAAATGTTGGAAACCACCAAAGCGAATTAAGGGGATAAATATTCTCATAAGTGGTGTAAGTGTCAAAAGATCAAACTTTATTATGACACTGCATTTCAGATTTCGTGACCTTCCATTGAAAACAACGATAACTCATAAGAATCGAGAAGGAGGAAAATAAGTTCATGAAATGTTGAAAACCACCAAAGTGAATTAAGGGGATAAATATGCTCATAAGTGGTGTAAGTTTCAATATATCAAACTTTATTATGACATTGCGTTTTGAGATTTCGTGACCTTCCATTGAAAAACGATAACTCATAAGAATCGAGAAGGAGAAAAATATGTTCATGAAATGTTGAAAACCACCAAAGGGAATTTAGGGGATACATATGCTCATAAGTGGTGTAAGTTTCAGTATATCAAATTTTATTATGACATTGTATTTCGAGATTTCGTGACCTTCCATTGAAAAAAGCGATAACTCATAAGAATTGAGAAGGAGGAAAATATGTTCATGAAATGTTGAAAACAACCAAAGTGAATTAAGGGGATAAAAATGCTCATAAGTGGTGTAAGTTTCAACATATAAAATTTTATTATGACGCAGCGTTTTGAGATTTTGTGACCTTCCATTGAAAACAACGACAACTCATAAGAATCGAGAAGGAGGAAAATAAGTTCATGAAATGTTGAAAACCACCAAAGTGAATTAAGGGGATAAATATGCTCATAAGTGGTGTAAGTTTCAATATATCAAACTTTATTATGACATTGCGTTTCGAGATTTCGTGACCTTCCATTGAAAAAATAACTCATAAGAATCGAGAAGGAGGAAAATAAGTTCATGAAATGTTGAAAACCACCAAAGTGAATTAAGGGGATAAATATGCTCATAAGTGGTGTAATTTCAATATATCAAACTTTATTATGACATTGCGTTTCGAGATTTCGTGACCTTCCATTGAAAAAAGCGATAACTCATAAGAATCGAGAAGGAGGAAAATAAGTTCATGAAATGTTGAAAACCACCAAAGTGAATTAAGGGGATAAATATGCTCATAAGTGGTGTAAGTTTCAATATATCAAACTTTATTATGACATTGCGTTTTGAGATTTCGTGACCTTCCATTGAAAACAACGATAACTCATAAGAATCGAGAAGGAGGAAAATAAGTTCATGAAATGTTGAAAACCACCAAAGTGAATTAAGGGGATAAATATGCTCATAAGTGGTGTAAGTTTCAATATATCAAACTTTATTATGACATTGCGTTTCGAGATTTCGTGACCTTCCATTGAAAAAGCGATAACTCATAAGAATCGAGAAGGAGGAAAATAAGTTCATGAAATGTTGAAAACCACCAAAGTGAATTAAGGGGATAAATATGCTCATAAGTGGTGTAAGTTTCAATATATCAAACTTTATTATGACATTGCGTTTGAGATTTCGTGACCTTCCATTGAAAACAATGACTACTCATAAGAATCGAAAAGGACGAAAATAAGTTCATGAAATGTTTAAAACCACCAAAGTGAATTAAGGGGATAAATATGCTCATAAGTGGTGTATGTTTCAATATATCAAACTTTGTTATTACATTGCGTTTCGAGATTTCGTGACCTTCCATTGAAAACAGCGATAACTCATAAGAATCGAGAAGGAGGAAAATAATTTCATGAAATGTTGAAAACAACCAAAGTGAATTAAGGGGATAAATATGCTCATAAGTGGTGTAAGTTTCAATATATCAAACTTTATTATGACATTGCGTTTCGAGATTTCGTGACCTTCCATTAGCGATAACTCATAAGAATCGAGAAGGAGGAAAATATGTTCATGAAATGTTGAAAACCACCAAAGTGAATTAAGGGGATAAATATGCTCATAAGTGGTGTAAGTTTCAATATATCAAACTTTATTATGACATTGCGTTTTGAGATTTCGTGACCTTCCATTGAAAACAGCGATAACTCATAAGAATCGAGAAGGAAAATAAGTTCATGAAATGTTGAAAACCACCAAAGTGAATTAAGGGGATAAATATGCTCATAAGTGGTGTAAGTTTCAATATATCAAACTTTATTATGACATTGCGTTTCGAGATTTCGTGACCTTCCATTGAAAAAGCGATAACTCATAAGAATCGAGAAGGAGGAAAATAAGTTCATGAAATGTTGAAAACCACCAAAGTGAATTAAGGGGATAAATATGCTCATAAGTGGTGTAAGTTTCAATATATCAAACTTTATTATGACATTGCGTTTCGAGATTTCGTGACCTTCCATTGAAAAAGCGATAACTCATAAGAATCGAGAACGAGGCAAATAATTTCATGAAATGTTGAAAACCACCAAAGTGAATTAAGGGGATAAATATGCTCATAAGTGGTGTATGTTTCAATATTTCAAATTTTATTATGACATTCCGTTTCGAGAGTTCGTGACCTTCCTTTGAAAACAGCGATAACTCATAAGAATCGAGAAGGAGAAAAATAAGTTCATGAAATGTTGAAAACCACGAAAGTGGATTAAGGAGATAAATATGTTCATATGTGTTGTATGTTTCAATATTTCAAATTTTATTATGACATTCCGTTTCGAGAGTTCGTGACCTTCCATTGAAAACAACAATAACTCATAACAATCGAGAATGAGGAAAATAAGTTCATGAAATGTTGAAAACCACCAAAGTGAATTAAGAGGATAAATATGCTCATAAGTGGTGTAAGTTTCAATATATCAAACTTTATTATGACATTGTGTTTCGAGATTTCGTGACCTTCCATTGAAAAAAGCGATAACTCTTAATAATCGAGAATGAGGGAAATAAGTTTGTGAAATGTAAAAAACCACCAAAGTGAATTGAAAGGATAAATATGCTCATAAGTGGTGTAAGTTTCAATATATCAAACTTTATTATGACATTGCGTTTCGAGATTTCGTGACCTTCCATTGAAAAAAGCGATAACTCATAAGAATCGAGAAGGAGGAAAATAAGTTCATGAAATGTTGAAAACCACCAAAGTGAATTAAGGGGATAAATATGCTCATAAGTGGTGTAAGTTTCAATATATCAAACTTTATTATGACATTGCGTTTGAGATTTCGTGACCTTCCATTGAAAAAAGCGATAACTCATAAGAATCGAGAAGGAGGAAAATATGTTCATGAAATGTTGAAAACCACCAAAGTGAATTAAGGGGATAAATATGCTCATAAGTGGTGTAAGTTTCAATATATCAAACTTTATTATGACATTGCGTTTCGAGATTTCGTGACCTTCCATTGAAAAAGCGATAACTCATAAGAATCGAGAAGGAGGAAAATAAGTTCATGAAATGTTGAAAACCACCAAAGTGAATTAAGGGGATAAATATGCTCATAAGTGGTGTAAGTTTCAATATATCAAACTTTATTATGACATTGCGTTTCGAGATTTCGTGACCTTCCATTGAAAACAACGATAACTCATAAGAATCGAGAAGGAGGAAAATAAGTTCATGAAATGTTGAAAACCACCAAAGTGAATTAAGGGGATAAATATGCTCATAAGTGGTGTAAGTTTCAATATATCAAACTTTATTATGACATTGCGTTTTGAGATTTCGTGACCTTCCATTGAAAAAAGCGATAACTCATAAGAATCGAGAAGGAGGAAAATAAGTTCATGAAATGTTGAAAACCACCAAAGTGAATTAAGGGATAAATATGCTCATAAGTGGTGTAAGTTTCAATATATCAAACTTTATTATGACATTGCGTTTCGAGATTTCGTGACCTTCCATTGAAAAAGCGATAACTCATAAGAATCGAGAAGGAGGAAAATATGTTCATGAAATGTTGAAAACCACCAAAGTGAATTAAGGGGATAAATATGCTCATAAGTGGTGTAAGTTTCAATATATCAAACTTTATTATGACATTGCGTTTTGAGATTTCGTGACCTTCCATTGAAAACAACGATAACTCATAAGAATCGAGAAGGAGGAAAATAAGTTCATGAAATGTTGAAAACCACCAAAGTGAATTAAGGGGATAAATATGCTCATAAGTGGTGTAAGTTTCAATATATCAAACTTTATTATGACATTGCGTTTCGAGATTTCGTGACCTTCCATTGAAAACAACGATAACTCATAAGAATCGAGAAGGAGGAAAATAAGTTCATGAAATGTTGAAAACCACCAAAGTGAATTAAGGGATAAATATGCTCATAAGTGGTGTAAGTTTCAATATATCAAACTTTATTATGACATTGCGTTTCGAGATTTCGTGACCTTCCATTGAAAAAGCGATAACTCATAAGAATCGAGAAGGAGGAAAATATGTTCATGAAATGTTGAAAACCACCAAAGTGAATTAAGGGGATAAATATGCTCATAAGTGGTGTAAGTTTCAATATATCAAACTTTATTATGACATTGCGTTTTGAGATTTCGTGACCTTCCATTGAAAACAACGATAACTCATAAGAATCGAGAAGGAGGAAAATAAGTTCATGAAATGTTGAAAACCACCAAAGTGAATTAAGGGGATAAATATGCTCATAAGTGGTGTATGTTTCAATATATCAAACTTTATTATGACATTGTTTCGAGATTTCGTGACCTTCCATTGAAAACAGCGATAACTCATAAGAATCGAGAAGGAGGAAAATAAGTTCATGAAATGTTGAAAACCACCAAAGTGAATTAAGGGGATAAATATGCTCATAAGTGGTGTAAGTTTCAATATATCAAACTTTATTATGACATTGCGTTTTGAGATTTCGTGACCTTCCATTGAAAACAGCGATAACTCATAAGAATCGAGAAGGAGGAAAATAATTTCATGAAATATTGAAAACAACCAAAGTGAATTAAGGGGATAAATATGGTCATAAGTGGTGTAAGTTTCAGTATATCAAACTTTATTATGACATTGCGTTTCGAGATTTCGTGACCTTCCATTGAAAAAAGCGATAACTCATAAGAATCCAGAAGGAGGAAAATAATTTCATGAAATGTTGAAAACAACCAAAGTGTATTAAGGGGATAAATATGCTCATAAGTGGTGTAAGTTTCAGTATATCAAATTTTATTATGACATTGCGTTTCGAGATGTCGTGACCTTCCATTGAAAAAAACGTTAACTTATAAAAATCGAGAAAGAGGAAAATATGTTTACGAAATGTTGAAAACCACCAAAGTGAAATAAGGGGATAAATATTCTCATAAGTGGTGTAATTTTCAACATATCAAATTTTATTATGACATTGCGTTTTGAGATTTCGTGACCTTCCTTTGAAAACAACGACAACTCATAAGAATCGAGAAGGAGGAAAATAAGTACATATAATGTTGAAAACCACCAAAGTGAATTAAGGAGATAAATATGCTCATAAGTGGTGTATGTTTCAATATATCAAACTTTATTGTGACATTGCGTTTCGAGATTTCGTGACCTTCCACTGAAAATAGCGATAACTCATAAGAATCGAGAAGGAAGAAAATAAGTTCATGAAATGTTGAAAACAACAAAGTGAATTAAGGGGATAAAAATGCTCATATGTGGTGTATATTTCAATATATCAAACTTTATTATGACATTGCGTTTCGAGATTTCGTGACCTTCCATTGAAAAAAGCGTTCACTCATAAGAATCGAGAAGGAGGAAAATATGTTCATGAAATGTTGAAAACAACCAAAGTGAATTAAAGGGATAAAAATGCTCATAAGTGGTGTAAGTTTCAACATATAAAATTTTATTATGACACAACGTTTTGAGATTTTGTGACCTTCCATTGAAAACAACGACAACTCATAAGAATCGAGAAGGACGAAAATAAGTTCATGAAATGTTGAAAACCACAAAGTGAGTTAAGGGGATAAAAATGCTCATAAGTGGTGTATATTTCAATATATTAAACTTTATTATGACATTGTGTTCCGAGATTTCGTGACCTTCCATTGAAAACAGCCGTAACGCATAAGAATCGAGAAAGAGGAAAATAAGTTCATGAAATGTTGAAAATCAACAAAGTGAATTAAGGGGATAAATATGCTCATAAGTGTTGTATGGATCAA
>JAMKOQ010000501.1:0-39093 GCA_026770425.1 Boechera divaricarpa | reverse complement strand
TAAATAAATAAACTAAAACTTAAATAAATTGCATAAATTAAATAACTGAATTAAAAATTTACAATAAATGCATAAAATAAAGTGCATAAAATAAATTGCATAAAAATTAAATTACTGAAATTAAATAAATAATAACTAAAAATGCATAAATAAAGTAAAATAAATAAAATTGTATAATTAAAATAACATAAATAAATATATACAAACAATGTGTGATAGTCGATTTATAGGAAATTTAGATTTATGATTTATGTTCTACCTAATTAGTTTGTGTTCGTTAATCTAGGGATATCAGCTATAGACTAGTCCACTAGCCACTATGTCGGACTCACTCTCGTGGCGACTTTCACGCATTGCGTGCATACAATCCCATCATCGATTACCAAGTGTTCCTAAAATTCCGCTTAGTATGTCATAACCAAATGGCCTTGTGTCTTCAGAAACACGAAGTGATTGATAGATCCATTTCCTGGAACACAAATTCCACTCGTGGTGAAGCAATCTCTAAGATCTTTAATCCAACTTGGCCGGAGTTAGATCAATGATTAACTCCATCAAACAACAAATTCGATCATAGCTAATACTCCCATGTTTGGAAGTCTGAAGTTTTAACCCACTCGTATGCTAAGGGATTTATATTCGTAGATAACCGCATCTACCGATTTGGTTATAATCTTAAGCACATCTCATAAGACATATTGCGCTTCAGCACATTAAGATTGCATATTAGAGCTAGGCTAGATCGATTAAGAACAATCACACATAATGAATCATAATCCTTCGATCCCATCATCGACCACCACCCTAGTGATCTAAAGGATCTACTCTTATCTCTCCGTAAGTGACGGTAAAGAGATAAGGAATAGGAACATAAAAAATGTTACAATAAATTAAAAACTAAGAACAGTAAAGTAAATCAGAGCAATAAGAATAAACAAGAGCATAAGAAAGAAATAGACCTAGAAGAAGAACTTTTATTTGATATGATAAATGAGATACAAAACTTGGTAAAAGATCAAAGATTGTTATGAGGGAGGCTACATGTGTTTATATAGAGATTAAAAGACTTGGAAAAGTCAAGATCGTGCCCCAAAAAGCTTCTAAAAGGTGTCAATTTGCAAATCTCTGCCTTCCATAATTTGCATTATGGATTGATCAAAGTTTATTTTTCTGCCCGGAGTGTCTCGGGCCGATGTGCATGTTTGTGAAGAAAGATCGACCACCCCCGATAGATGCTTGTCGATGGTCATCGATCACGGCTCAGCATCGATCCTCATGGTCGATGCCCTGGTCGATGTTGCTTGGTCTGTCCATGGAGTTGCATCGACCCCTCACGGTTGATGCTTGTGTCGATGCTCTCCTTCCGTGAAGCTTCTTAACAGCTTCGTGATGAACTTGGCCCGAACAAGTGGCCCAATGTTTCCATAGCTTCTCTAGGCTCCAAAAGTGTAGATTTTACTCCAAGTACCTATAAACACATAAACACATGCAAATGCACTAAAACTATATTAAATGAGTGTCGAATGCACAAAAACTTACTCACAGTATATTTAACGTACGAAAACACGTAAATAATGATACTATCAAACCTCCTGCCAGAAGACCAAAATCACAAGAGAAGGAAATACTCTTCATTGTGGAAGGTTTAGTAGAACATGACACAACACTAGAAAGTGTCCTAATGTTGGGGTGATATCTAAAAGACCACCAAAGAAGCAAAACAGATCAAGGTCCAAACCAACAAATTTAAGTAAGTCAATCATCACAAATTTCAATTTGTGATGATGACTTTTGGCTTTTGGGATGATGAGCCAGTTTGTATTTCCCTCGGATTTTGTGGTTTTAGGCTTCTATGATGATGGTTTGTAAAACTGAAACTCAAACAACACAACTTTTGTGACATCCCATCCTCGGACGCCCGGGCATCCCGAATCGAGAGATCAACGCATAAGTCTTTCCATCGTCAGACTCACAATGTTTTCCAAAGCATTATAACTTAAAATTCGCCTTTACAAGGCTTAAATCTCTATAATGCTTTCTTATACAGTAGAAGTCTTTCTACTCTTGGTTTAATTTTAACCAAACCTCAGACTTGGCTTAATTGTTTTTTTTCTTTAGACTCTAGATCAATCATTTATTTGACCAAGTCATTCATTCAATTCGCTAACCACCTAGCCTTCACGATCGCATCTAATATTCTAAATCCAACGGTCAATTCCCAAACGTCAAGCTTATCCAATAAGTTAGTTTCGCTTAATATCTCGGGCAATATGCGGATTCCAAATTCCTTTACTCCCGCCCATTCACCTTATTCCAATTTTTTACACCGATCCGCCTTGATCGTGTATCGATGGACCAATCTCTTCGTTACTTATTCATACAACCAATCATCCCCATTAGTTAAGTATACGTAGAGAGACTGGGATCGTACGTAATCAGAGTTCATGGTGGCCAATTCAACCGCTCGACTAATCGGTCATCCATCCTCCAACATACATCCCTTTGGTACCATGGTGTTCGATACATCCACTTCCCGAATCAACCATTTATAAAGATTACCGTCACTGTTTCTCCGCAATCCGTGATCAGCCGGGTCCTTTCTACCTCGGCATTCCTACCCGATTGAATCCTCTTAATCCATCGAGTTGGTTCCCTCGAGTGCTCCATGGATTCGTCGAACATTCTTCTCGGTCAACCATATCTCGCCCCGATCCGCCCCAACGATTCATCCATGGATCTCAGATCCACTCATTAAATAAGGCCACGACTCCCACCGAATCAGCTTCCTTACATCACACATGATTGTAGCCATCGATCTCTTTGCCCGCATCATCGTGGTTCATCACTCATCCATCATGACCATCACCGGTTTTCCGGCATTATGATCAAGTCGATACATTTTGATGTTTCCTTGGCCATCACTCGTGGTTGATCGTTTTCGATCTTCCCATCAATATGATTGTTTTTGATCGTGATGGATCTGATCCTTTCTCATCATTGATCCGGTCGGGATCCGATCCTCTGGCCATCTACGATCTTGACGGTCCGTCCGTGTTGTCCATATCAGTCTCTCTTTCCACTTATATAATATTTTCTATTCTCGATGTGAAAGTCTCTTCACTAAATCTTCAATAAATCTCCTAAAATTTCTCTTCTCAGATACTACCCAATATTCATCTTTCTCGCAGTATACTACTCAATATTCACTAAATCTTCTAGCTTCTTTTTGACAAAAGAAATTCTTCTCATTTCTTTTTACCCAGAGAATGTCTTCATCTTATCGCTCAAGAGTAGTTGACGAAGGAATGGTACCCAAATATTAGCCGAATGTGGTGCAAGTTTTGTGGTAAACCTCGATCAAGAATTTTTTTTTATCTTGTAGGAATGATAATACACATTTTTACAAGGGGATCTATGTAGATATATTCAACAAATGGAATCGCTTGAACGCATTATTAAGAAGGTCCAATCTAACGTGGAGATGGCTCAGAAGGAGATAGATGAACTCAGAACAAAGGTGATTCATTATCGGCACTGCGGATCTATTTAGGTATGATAAGTGGTTCACAACTTAACCCTTATTTTTTAAAAGTTACAAATAATTTTATATTTATACCATACATAATAACTTATGCACCCTATTTTGTAAAAATATAGAAATTCAATTAAATATAGTATTATTTTGTATCCGATAAAAGTAATCCAGATCTTCCATACCTATGGATCGACACTCTTAACCGGCTCATGTGAGTATTTTGGTTAATAGATATGGCAAGGAGATCAAGTCCATTGCAAAAAGCTCAGAGAAGGAGAATGCCAGATCTCAACTTTGGTGATATATAGATGTGAGAAAGAGATGGCTGATCTGAAAGAGATGGCTGCTAATGAGATTGCTGATCTTAGAACAAAGTTGACTAAGACTCTAATGGCATTTACATGAGTATGTTGGCAAGGAGACTGGAAGACTCTAAGTCCATTGCGAAAAGTTAGGAGAAAGAGATCGTTGATCTCAAATTGGGTTGTGGGAGATGGCTGATCTGAAGGAGATGGCTGATGTCAAAACAGTGGTGATTAGCAAGTACATGTAAAAAATCTAACTACGTAAATTTGGATTCTGCTTGGTTTATTCATCATGTGTATTTTCTATTTTATATTTGTGTGATATTGTTATGTGATCGTGTCAAACAATTAGTTAACTAGTGTGAATATTTGCGTTGATTGTGTTAAGTCGATTAAGCTTTAAACAATTGTTGTTTGATGCCTAACCGTAAAAGAATCGATTTCGTGATTCTTCTTAATCAACTCTTCTGTAATTTCGAAGATCATCAACCTTATATCTAACTTCCTCAACTTCTTCAACAAGTGTGATTATATGGGTTGAGAACGTGAATTGAACTTCATGAGATATAAAACCTCTCCTTTCAAATCAAAATCAAAATTACCTCTAAAGGCACAACTGAGGTGTTCTTTCACATGTTTTACTAACCCAACATGAGAACTCACATGTTTCAGGTTTATCGTTTATACCAACCAGTTTTCGCTTTCCAATCTTATCTCCTCATAATGTAACTGATTTCTATATCAACCACTTGAAATATTATCCGGAGAAAGAGAGAGAGAGATTTGATAGATAGATATATTTTTGAATTTTCTTATTAACACTCTACTTGAATATATAATCAGCAAATGAAATTGCAATATAACCTTGTTCGAATTTGATAAAAAGCTAAATAGACAAATCAATCCTCTTAATGATGATATATTGTTAAGATGTAAGGGCATAATGATTAATGAATAAATATTAGAATTTAAGAGACAGATTTAG
The DNA here is from genome assembly GCA_026770425.1 of Boechera divaricarpa. Taxonomy (NCBI): domain Eukaryota; kingdom Viridiplantae; phylum Streptophyta; class Magnoliopsida; order Brassicales; family Brassicaceae; genus Boechera; species Boechera divaricarpa. Next base: position 34,268 of record JAMKOQ010000501.1, on the reverse strand, counting down.
CTTAGAACATGCTTAGAATTATCACAAAAATCTTCCGCTCTTTAAATTGTAGCCATAGCCGATAATGAAATGCAAAAGAGAAATTTAATTTATCTTTAACACATTTAATCAAAGAAAGGTACTAACGAGGACTACTGAGTTCATCGAGAAACATTTGGTTTATTGAAGGCACGATCATGGATCCGACATCTACCAATCATCATCTCGACTATGGCTGATCATGTGCCCACGTCAGGATCGATATTCCCATTGCTGTGAACGATCATCGTTATTGGACTTGATCGAATTTCTTTAGGCCGGAATCAATCATCCTTTGGCCAACATCAATCCATGATTTTTGAACTATGATCTCTTCTCTTCCAACGTCGATCCATCGCTTACCAAACGATGATCTCTTGATTGGCAACGAGGATCCATCGAGAAGATTGGCAATCTTAGTTGGAGTATCCCTGATGTGTGGATATGTCCTGTCTTGGAAATACGCCCAAAGACACTTATATATAGGTTTCTCGGGGTTCCCAAACCACTTATCGCATCTGTTCGGCCAATGCTCGGTAACCGTTTTCCTTTGCAACCATTCCGGTAACTTTTTTGGTAATCGTTTCAACTTCCTTCGGTAACCATTCTCAGAATCTCCTTCGCAGAATCAGACCATCCGGCCAACCACTCGACAACCGCCTAAGTGAAATGTCGAGCTAGCCCAGCTGGTCGAGGTTTCCTTGAGCTAACCGAGCTTCCCCTCGAGCTGGCCGAGCCCTCTTCGAGCTGGCTGAGCTTTCCTTCCGAGCTGGCGAGATATCTTCCGAGCTACTTTTGAGCTTCCTCTAGCTCGTTAAGCTACTCTTTGAGCTAGCCGAGCTACCTCTAGCTGGCCAAGCTATTTCGAGCTAGCCGAGCTCGTATAATATACCATATTCTTTCCAGGCTAAGGTTATTTGGTCTATTTTTTGGCTTGACTCTGTCGTTTGGCTCTCAATCTTTCCATGATCTTTACCCCATGATCACTAGGATTTTTCTTTCGATTCGCCAAAGTCATCTATTACTTTCTAAGTGATTTAAGCTGTTCCCTTTGTTACTTGGGCACAACTTTATCTTCGGCCCTTCTTGGCCAAAACAAACAACCCCTTTATCCAGGATCGGGATTTTACAACCTCAACTCAAATGGAAACATAATCCCACCAAAACAAGGTAAAAGCTTATGGAAACATGAAAACATTGGCCAAAACCATGACTAAACTACAAATAATCAAATTTTGAAGCAACGTAGCGATTGTATTTCTTTCTCACAACAAGGCGACTATGGCTTTGAGCTCTCCAGTCTCCTTCACACATCCTTTTTTCAAGTACGAAAATAGATTGAATCTCATTTCCATATCTATTTGTTACTACTTCTCTTTTCGCATGTGCGTGTCTCTATTGCTAGAGTCTCCATCTCTCAGCTTGCACATTATGTAAACCTTTCTCTAAGCTTCCCACATTTAATTTTATCTTCTTAACAACACTCTCAACCTCCTCCATTTCTTCAACCATAGCTTTATCGGTTCATTTGAATATATGTCGATTATCCTACAACAAAAATGATCAAGCCATCTTCATCTATTCAACTCAAGGTCAAGAATTATGCATTGCATCCGGAGACATTACCTCTTCTGAGCCATACGGACAATAATGGAATAATCTCCCAAGATTTTTCAATATCTCTTCTGTCTGGATCTTATAGACCTTGCACCACATCTACATTCCCTTTGGCGTCTCTCTACCTTTTCCGCGCCCACGACGCTCCGAAGCCATCACTTAATCCTACACCAATTTTGAAATCAAAATTGATAACCGAACTACAGGTTATATACTTACCAGAACTAGGTGATGAAGACATTGGAGTTAATTACAAGATCGCGTGTTAAGAATTGAAAAACCCTCTAAATTTTTCCTTTTCGTACTTCGGCTCGAAGTTTCGAGAAGCGAGAAGAAGTGAAGAAGAAGGAGAATATGTGGTCATTCTAGCCAGCAATTCATATTCTCAGTTCTACACAGAACGACGTCGTTTTAGCCACGTGAAATCCACATCAGCAGAAGTTAATGGGGCGTTGTAAAAGTGTTAAACGATTTCTATGATTACGCACAAAATGTTTAGTTCAATAGTGAAAATCAAATTATGTTTTAGTTTGTGTGACATCGAGGTGCCAAACGATTCCGTCGATAAGAGCTCTTTTATGTTTTAGCACCAGAAGTAAAAATTAGGTCTGAATTCAACATAGTTAAATTATCAGGAGTATGAAAAAAATTTAGGATAGAAGTTATCTTGAAGAGAACCAATGAACTTTTCATCCCAAAACAAGTAACTAAAGTAATGTTTCTAGAAAAAATATTTTTAGGATTTTAATAACATAAATTTGGAGTTTCCCAAGTTAAGAACCATGAATCGGTTAAAACCAGTTTACCATAAACCATTGTAATTATTAAAGAATCCTATTTTTTTAATTTTTTATGATTTTAATCAATTTTTTTAATTCCTCTTGCGGCTTTCTATTGTCTTACTAAGTTTGGTCTTCGGTTAATTAAATCCTTATATCCAAAACCCGCTTAAACCGTTTCGATTCCCACCAAAACCAAATCACAACATGCACGTATAACATATGACTTGGATCATACGATCTAAAATGCAACTTAAACTATCTATGATAGCGTTTAGTTTCGAAGATCAACTATTCTTTTTTACTACACAATCAACATACGAAAAAAACATCTACCATTTTGCTCGAAAAACGATTGCTACCAGTCAACAATTTTTTGGAAGTTACGATTACAACCTACAAAATAATTTCAAACAACCCAAATTTGAAAAATTGTGGTTCAAATCTTAGGCTCTTTTGTGCTTTTTTATTATAATAATTTTCCCGTACTTTTTGAGGAAAAAAACAATAGTTAAAACATGCTTTATCTTTTCCTTAAGTACAGCAAAAGCGACTTCTTCTTCTTTATTATTCTTCTTTTTTTCATCTTTGTGGTGGGTGTTGGAATGTCTAATTCCTTGCTCTTCTTCCTCCACCACCTTCGGTGCATTGCTTCATTTCTTAGTCGAGAAGGAAAAATCTAATGATTAACAAAAAGTATGCCCATTTACTTCAAACTAGTTAATAACTATGTGTTGAATGCTTCATTAAGAGTGGGAAAATCTATTTATTATAATTTTGTCTCACTTTTTCATGCATAGAAAGTAATTAACTAAAGACACTTTAGGGTTTTTAATCCCTTTTATTGTGTCTTTTAATTCTCATGCAACACGTACTTATACATTTCCATGATGTATTTTGTTTCTTTTGTCAAGTATATAATATGTAAATGTGTGTATATATATATATATATATTTTGGTAAAAGTGTGTATATAAGTATTTTTTCTCAAAGAGTCTGTCTTAATTTGTGAATAAACTTTTTCTCAAAAAAGTTTCCGCAAGTTCACTATTAGATAAAGCACCAAACTAAAACCCACTGATCAAATGATTTACACAATATATTTCCACACAATAAAATTGAATCCAACAGCATAGAAATACGAGTTTGTTACGCTCTTGACTAAAATCAAGAAGGCAAAAGTAAAGGATCATATATTCTAATAGCAATGCCTTTACGTAGTCCCTGATTGGAATGTGACTTAACTTGTATAATTGCGATTTTTTTTGTACACATTGAAGGTCAAATCTGCTTTTTACAGAGTTTAATTGGCTCGAGTTTTAGTTAAGAGAGGAAAATATTCACCGGGTATATATTTGAAATTTTGAATACTCGCTTCTAAAAACAAAACTATTAAATGTATGTCAGAAATATATATCTTTATATTCATTCAAATATTCAGCTAGTCAGCTTATAAACAAACTTATAATAAACTGTGTCAGAAATGTTCTGATTATAAAAACAATATTCCTTGACGTGTATAAAATCAAGAGTTTGTTTCTTTTGTTAACATCCATAAAGAGTTCTTTGTTATGTTTATTTAAAGTACTCTTGCGAGTGCGCTTTACAGATCTAGTAGTCTTCGTTTACTATATAAAGAGAAATAGTTCTCTCTTACAAATCCAAAGCTAAAAGTCGTTTTTAGTATAATGATATAATCTAAATAAAAAGGAACTGTGTACATAAATCCTGTAATGAAAACTTCAAATTAAGGGTATGCATGGATTTTTTCCATTTATTTAATCTACTAAACAAGAACTATTGAATACGTTCCAAAATAAACTATTAAATACTAGGATAAATACGTAATCTTAAAGAAATAAAGAAAACCTTTCATGTATTTCAATTTCAAAGGTATTATACTAACTTACATTGGTCAAATCAGTGTTCTAAAAGTGGTTTAGGCAAGACGTCATATGTGACGCTTCTGACTGAATCAAAAGCGTAAAATATGCATACAGACCTCGTTTCAATGTATTTTTTTAATTTCCAACTATATAAATTTAAGTTTATAAGTTTTACATCCATATAAATGGTTATAAACATTCATATGTTGTTTGATATAAGAATTAAATAAATATTTGTTTTTAATTTTTGTTTACGATTTTAATAGTTTTATTTTTCTAATAGATATTTTTATAATTTTACATATTACATATTGTAAACGCCTAAATATAAATCCCGTCTGATGATCCCGATTAGGCGTTTTAGCCGTTAGACACGGGATCACCACCTATTTAGCGTAGGCTTTCGAACATTGGTCCAAATCAAAAAGAGAGTAGTAGTGTTTTTAATTTTACCATTTAAAATTTGATAAAAAAGTTACATCTAGCCTCTTACAACGTCGGTCGTTTTCTACATCTATATCTATACATTACCCATTTCTACTCGATAGTTCTCTATAATATAGGGACAAAAAGAAAAGAAAGAAAAAAAAACAAGTCAGAGTGCATTCAAATTCAAAAGAACAAAAAGGAAAAACAGAGCAGCCATGGTAGCTTCTGTTTTATTCATTGATCCTACTCTTCTTCTCGTGTTTACATCTAGCAAGTAAGTTTATTTTCAAAAACCAGTTTCATCGTGTTTTAATATTTAAAACTTTCTCTAAATCTGATTCTTTCACATGTATTAAAACAGAGTCTCAACCGTTCCTCGGAGTAAACTACGGCCTAACCGGCGACAATCTTCCACCTCCGTCAGCGAGGTGCAAAGCTCCTTCAGTCCACAACTATCCAAAAAGTCCGTCTTTACGGATCCGACCCGGCTGTAATCAAGGCCCTCGCAAACACGGGAATCGAGATTGTCAGGATCGGGGCATCGAACGGAGATGTACCTGGTTTAGCATCTGGACCCAAGTTTCCCGCCCGAAGCTGGGTCCAAACCAACGTGGTACCTTATTACCCGGCGAGCAAGATTGTTCTCATCGCCGTGGGGAACGAGAGTCACAACATTCGGCGACAACACTCTCTACATGTCGCAGCTTCTTCCGGCAATGAAAAATGTCCAAGGTGCCCTCGAGGCGGCGTCTCTTGGTGGCGGAAAAATCAAAGAGTCACTCGACGGTACACGTAATGTCTGTTCTGGCCGGGTCAGACCCTCCTTCGACCGCAGTGTAATTTAAACCGGAGCATGCTGATATATTAAAGGGGTTGTTAGAGTTTAATAGTGGAGACCGGGTCACCTTTCGCGGTTAACCCGTACCCGTTTTTCGCTTACCAAGATGACCGGAGACCCGAAACGTTGGCCTATTGCTTGTTTCAGCCCAATCCTGGCCGTGTCGACCCCTAACAGCAACCTCAAGTATATGGAACATGTTCGATGCTCAGGTTTTACATTACTCCCTCTCTTGACATATTTTAAGTTTTAGCTATTTTTACTAGAAGTTACTATTTATGAACCGAAAATTTAGTGGACAGAAAAGAAAATCAATTATATTAACAAAAGAGTAATTATATAACATGAATCATTCTTTTTATATATATTATTATTATTAAAAAGTACACCAGATGGATATTTTAGTAGTTTGTATTTTTGATAAATGGACTTACTATTCTTTGGAGTTTGGTTTTGAAAAAGAAAAACTTTGTTAATTTAAAGAGATTGGCATATTCGTTACGTCAAATGAATGAAAAAGTGAAAACTGTACTATTAGGAGGGAAAAACTGTAAAGGACACTTGAGTGTACGCATGCACCTTCTAAAGTTAGTGGAAGGAACAAAATTTTAATATCGAAATTTCGCATTTATAGATTCATACTATTAGGAGAAGAGACTAAATACAAAAAACGTGATTTTGTAACATATAAAAGAAGGAAAAACAGATACACGATATTAAATCTGTTTAGTGGTTTACGGTGGTAAAATTTGGTTTTGTGAAGGTTGATGCCGTACATTCAGCTTTGACCTCGATGGGGTTCAAGGACGTAGATATAATGGTCGCTGAGACTGGGTGGCCGTACAAGGGAGATCCGGACGAGGGTGGTGCAACAGTTGAGAAACGGGCTAGAGCTTACAATAAAAACCTCTATAGCTCATTTGAAATCTAGGTCCGGGACGCCGCTGATGCCCGGGAAAGTGATCGACACATATACTTGTTCGCATTGTACGACGAGAATCTCTCCGTGAAAAGCCCGGGAAAGGTTCTGAACGATCCTTCGGTTTGTTCAAACCTGATCTAACCATGACTTACGATATCGGACTCACCAAGACTAACAACCAAGTAAGGTTTTGTTTTTTAAGCATCTTATGGGAAAATTAAATCTGAACTTAAACCGTATCAAATCGAATGGAATGGTAAGATAGTTTTTTTCTTCTTCCTTCTTTTTTTTTTGGGTTTAAATGGTAGATAGTTTCTATTGATTAAGTAAAATTAGAAAACTGAAAATTCCGAACCGATAATTAGATTGACACCTAAGCAACTAGAGTCATTGGAACAAAAACCTTACTTAAGATTTTAAATTGAACATATGGATTAATATGATGTCAATTTAACGTGTTACTACAACTTAGTCTCTTATTTGGCTAAACCAAACCATAAATTATTTTTTGTTACGTCTCCCAGACTTCCATGTCTCCAGAGTCGCCAACAATGCCACGTCTCCCACCAGCCGCGGCCCCGACGAGGCAAACCATACCTGCTCCTCCGCAGATGACCAGTTCTCCCTTCACCAGTTACTCCCTCCGACAAAAACTCTGGGACAAACCGATGTTCACAATTCCACTCCGCGCTCTGCCTCTCTGGCTCACATATGCCGTTCTCTCTGCTCTATTCGGCACTCGATGTTGTTTGTCTCCGTTTTGTATGCATTGATCCTCTGAATTTAGTTGTGAAATCTTTCATCTTACCTGTATTACTATATTCCGAGGCTTCAAAGAGTTGAAATGTTGAATTTTATATTATGTGTCTCTTTTTGCAGTCTTACTAATTTGAACTAAACTAATTGAATGGACTATAAAGAATATAAAAACAAATGAAATACAACTAATTTAAATGGTTTATATTCTTTTTTTCTTTTTTTTGTCAACCAAATGGTTTATATTCCTCATTATTCAATTATTTTATTTAAACCTTATATTGTATGTTGTTTTACAACTTTACTTTTTAAGATTTATTCAGGTTACGAATATTCTCGTTCTGCTGAATTTGTTGTTTCATGATTCGGATATTGCGTTATTATTATATTCATTCGTCATACCAATTAAACAAATAGTATATTAATTTTTATGTGAAATATCTCACTATTAATTCACCTACAACATGGTGACCGATATCCCTCAAAATGAAAAAGTAGAAAGATGCAATAAATACATATTAACAGCTTTGTATTAATTAAGAGGTTCAGAGAGGCTCGCCCTTCCCTTTATACATTTGAAACATTTGTATTGGTCCTCAGAATTTTTGGAGAAACTTTTTGATTGAGGTCAAACATCTTTTTGGTTTAGTAAGATTTTTTTGGAAGAGGTTAGAAGCCAAATCAAAAATACTACATAAAAAATGATAAAATATTTCCACTTTAACATTAAATACTTTTCATATTTTCTACTTTCCTAAATAACTCGCAAATGTCGGCACTCTGTTAGTGTAGATATCATCTTCACTAGGTCAGAGCAGTTTAACTTCAGTCTTCTATTCGGTAATCATGCATCTTATCACCCACACTAATGCTTTGACGTTGATATATAGCAGAGAAAGACTTTGGCAAAGGTTATAAGCCACTATTAGTGATACCTTATTGTTGATTTTCGAACAATCAATACTACTAAAAAAAAATTGATATAGCCACTACAGAATAGTGGGTATATGGTCCAAATTTATGGCAAATCGTGGCTATCGATACACGAAAAATATATCGTGGATAAAAATATTTTGTAATAAATCGTAGTAAAATTTTTTACGAATTACCATTAGAAAATTAATAAACCTAGTTCCTCTATCCAATTAAACGCCACCGTTTTAAGATTCTTTATTCCGTTCTGTCGCGTGTTGCAGAGCAGAACCTTCCGTCGACACGTGTCATACCCTCAGGTCTCACGCTTCCCTATCGCAAATTTTCTCTCTCTCTAGCTTCCTCTGCTCACAATTCCGGACCTTCTTCACCTCATCTTCGAAGATCTTTCAGGTTTTTTCCCTTCTCTCGATTAATCGGAACTGTGATACCAAATCAAAGTTTTAAGCGTTTTGTTCTGCTGACCGTTTATAAGGTTTGGATGAACGACGACTCTCGATTTTCAAAATCAAACTGTTCTGGTGAATCTGAAGTTTTATTTATTATCATAGCTGCAAAAATGAACGAAACTTTTTTTTGTTGTTGATGATGATTGATTACTCGTAATGGCGTCATCATCCGCTCTGATTTGTGATACTGAAGCTCTGGCAGGATTTGAAGGTAAGTAGTCTTAAGTGATTTCCCTGTATTTACTTTGTCAATGGTGGTTATGTAGAGAAGTGATTTGGGATTGAAATTGGAATTTTGGCAGGGCCATGTTGAAGATAATAATAAAAAGACTCATTTGCGTGATTTGATGAGTGATGCTAATAGATGCCAGTCCATGATGGTGGCGTGTTCTTTTCTATTTTTTTTCTTTCTAAGTATGTTATGCTATGTACATAACGTTTGATATTCAATCCCTGTTCAATGCAATGTCAGCCGTCGACATTTTCTCCTCCTTGAATGATTTAAGATTATCTTTATTGCTGCATCAAGATTTGTTCTTGTTTAGAACTTTCAAGTGATTGTGCATTCATGAGTGTCCATTGCTTTGGTATCAATCCTGTTATTGTTGAACTCCAGTGTTTAGTCCCTGCTTTGTTGGTATGCGCTTATCAGGGAATTTGATGGGCTGCTGTTGGATTATTCTCGATAGCGTGCAACCGTAGAGACAGTGGACAAGCTTTTTGAACTTGGCAAAGGTGAGGGCGTATGTTTATTGGTAGATTTCATACAACTGCAACGAATTTCATAGAAACGGTAACATAATTTACTTGGAGATTTTTAATCCTTTGTTTTTTTCATATGCAGGTCATACAGTTGTCAGAGAAGACCAGCCGCATGTTCAACGGAGAGCATGTGAGTATCCATTGACAATGATATATATATATATATATATGAAGATATTTCTATTGCGCAACAAAAATAGCTGTTAATCTCACTTTGATTCTATCATATGAAACCTTTTCTTATAGTGTTACATATTAGAGAATATAAAATGAACATACTTCTGTTGCTAGAGATTTATTTTTTATCTCCTTCGGTACAGTGACACTATACTTTTTTTCTCATCTCCATTCTATCATCTCTGGTGTCTGATTTTTTCTTTGCGTAACTTTCTGAATGGCTTCCTCAGATTAACAGTACGGAGAACAGGCTGCCCTTCTTCATGTTGCGCTTCGTGCTCCAAAAGAGGCAGTTATTAAGACTGATGGAAAGAATGTGGTTCCAGAAGTGTGGAATGTTCTAGATAAGATCAAGGAATTTTCATAGTACCCGCTCTGGTTCATGGGTAATTTGTAGATGCCATTTTAAAGCCCACCTTTAACGTTTTCATCTCCATGTGTTAAGCTTTCTGCACTAATTGACAGGTTGGAGCCACTGGCAAACCGGGCTGAAAGATGTCGTTGCACTTGGTATTGGTGGCAGCTTCTTAGGTCCACTGTTTGTGCACACGGCTCTTCAAACAGGTGGCTGCATCTAGTCTTGGTACTAGCTTCTTTCTGTGTTCTTTGTAGCTTGTTGTAATTCAGTCTCTATGCTTTTATATGCATGTTTATTCTCAGATTCTGAAGCTTCAGAGTGTGCTAGAGGACGCTAGCCAAGTATTGTAAGCACTACGTATTTTTTTCTATACATATTTTTTTCTGTGTTTCTTTCCACAAGGCTTTGCAGTTTAATGAATGCTTGTCTGGCATTAATATGCTTGTCACCGTGGTTTATATTTTCTCCCAAGGTCCACAGAAATTCCTAATTATGTGGTCTTTTACTATTATCATTATTACTCCTTATTATCTAAATTTTACACTTAGTAAGAGGAGGCTGTATTGAACTTGCTAGCTTCTAGTTATTCATCTCAGCTTCCATTCTTGGTTATATTTTTTTGTCTTGTGGCAGTCTATAACAGTACCTCAATTTAATGTGTTTCTTTTTTTGCAGCCTTGCAAAGGCTGATCCTGTTGATGTTGCTAGAAATATCAATGGACTAAATCCAGAAACTACTCTAGGTTCATACTCAAACCTATCAATAAATGCACCTTTATCATTTCCATTTATAGACTTACCTCTAAATAATCCTGAGGATACTTATAACTCCAGTTGTGGTGGTCTCCAAAAACATTTACAACTGCTGAAACAATGCTGAACGCTAGGACATTGAGGGAATGGATTACAACTGCTCTTGGGTTAGTGTTTCTAAGATTCTAATCTGGTTTTGTTAGAAATTTACAATTATCATGACTAGAGATGTGCCTCTCTTCCACTCGTCCTCTTGGCTGCTCTCAATCTTGTAGTAATGAATTCACACATACTTCTTCGACTACGTGCATGTTGTTTTTCCTGTTTGTACATGTCTAGAGTAAGTATTTGTGACACCCTATTGTAGACAATATACATTATCGTCAGAGGAAATCTTTTATGCTTTTACATTTAGAAACAATTTTGTTCAAAATATAATTTCTGTTATTCTTTTTTATTCTACCCATGTTTTCGGTATCGTGAATGAACAGCATCTAACATGGGATAACTTAACAGGGCTTCGGCTGTTGTAAAACACATGGTTGCTGTCAGCACTAATCTTGCGGTATGCATTTGCCATAGTTTCTTTTGGGGACTTTATTTTATTTATTGTCCATCTTAGGAAAGTTAAACCGAGAAACACAGAGACTCTGAGCGTTTCTGATTATGTAAAAATGGATGGACATGTTAATCCAATCTCTTTAGAAATTGAATTATCTACCAGGTTTATGGACAATAGTAGTCTCCATGTTCTAGGAATTATGATTTATTTCTACTACCTTAAACATGTTTTATGTTCAGACAGTACAGAAACATGTTTAAATCCTGGATGTTTTGTTTAACAGTTAGTGGAGAAGCTCGGTATTGACCCAAACAATGCATTTGCATTCTTGGGGATTGGGTCGGCGGAAGGTACAGTGGTAAGTTCTTGTCTGCTTACTTGTTGGATTCATTTCTCTTCCCATATCCATTTACTTAGTCTTTATCTGAAATTCTGTTGCAGTTTGCAGTGCTGTTGGAGTCTTACCTTTGTCGCTGCAGTATGGCTTCTCTGTGGTGGAGAAGTATTTGGCAGCTTCTATTTATTATCCTTCCCCATAAAATGTCTTAGGCATAGGAAGTAATACATATCTGTCTTCAGAGATTTATTTACATAAGTTTATAGATGTACTGGTTCTAAATAACAAACGTCAGGAAAGATATTGATGTATATTCTGTTTTATGTTTTCCTTTATCTGAATGATTTCTTCCTTTCTCTTTGTATTCTGTTCTATGTTTCTAAATCCAAAAACCTTCTTAAAAGACGCAATTGATATTTAGTCTTTTTTGTATGCAGGTTTTTGAAGGGAGCTTCAAGCATTGATCAGCATTTCCAGTCCACACCATTTGAGAAGAATATACCTGTGAGTGCTTTATTTTGATAATCAAGCCAAGAGTAACTTGAAGTCGTCCTTTGACAATATGTATGAGTGCATTGGGTGTGTGAGATCATCTAGAATCACTCTCCTCCATGAAGTTGCTTCTACTTGGTTGATAGCAAGCATTTCCATTAACTCTCAATAGAGATTCCCATAAGTTAGTATCTAGTGTAGTCAAGCCAGAGTGAGAGAGGTTGATTTGGTGACTTTTAACAATTTCAGGTGCTTTTAGGGTTGCTGAGTGTATGGAATGTATCATTTCTTGGATATCCTGCCAGGGTAAGAACTAATCCCTTTAACATCAAGCTGAAACTTATTTCTCAGATTAAGATGTTCAGCTCTCCATTAACATCCTTTTGTTTTTCTCAGGCCATCTTACCTTACTCTCAAGTCCTTGAGAAATTCCGCTCCGCACATTCAACAGGCATGTGAACTTTTGTCTCCTTAATCTTTGCTTCTTCATATCTATTTGTGACATAAAAATATTAAAATTGTTTACTGGGGGTATTAACTGAGCAATTGTTTGATTTCAGGTTAGTATGGAGAGTAATGGAAAGGGAGTCTCAATTGATGGTCTGCTTCTCCCGTATGAGACTGGTGAGATTGATTTTGGTGAACCTGGAACAAATGGTCAACACAGCTTTTACCAACTAATTCACCAGGTACTTGATACATATAGTTTGATTTTACTGGAAAAATTTGGATCTGGGTTTTAGCAAGTTCTCAACGCATGATAAGCTAATGAAACATGCACTCAAATCTTTCTTAATGATGTTTTAGGACGCTGTGAATCCCTTGTGATTTCATTGGCATTGTGAAGAGTCAGCAACCTGTGTACCTGAAGGGTGGGCATTTCCGTTTCTGTTGCTTTAACTTTGACTCTGAGCACTTTTTTTGTATTCCCTTTCTTTAATTCTGAATTCGATTCTCAGGAGAGGTGGTCAGTAACCATGATGAGTTAATGTCCAACTTTTTTGCCCAGCCTGATGCGCTTGCATATGGAAAAGTAAGACATTACATTTGGTCATGCGGGATAAATAGAGAATGATGCATGACTAAGGTTCCGTTCTGAAACAAACTCTTTGGTTTTGCCTTTTGTAGACACCTGAACAGTTGCAGAAAGAGAACGTTTCAGAAAATCTCATTCCTCACAAGGTAAAAAAGGGTCTTGGATCGATGTTAGAAAAAAAAAAAAATTTATGTTTTTCAGTATAATAACGTATTTGGGTATAAACTGTTGGTATCTTTCCACAGACATTCTCTGGCAATCGGAATTCTCTTAGCCTTCTACTTCCAGAATTGACGGTTTACAATGTTGGCCAGGTCTGTCTCTATTTCAGGTTTATCAGTACGGTCTTAAGATTGAGATCAGAGGGTCATTGCTTAAAAGCTGACATTTTTGTATATGTTTTGTTTTCTGGTTGTTGGCAATCTATGAACACAGAGTTGCAGTTCAAGGCTTTGTGTGGGGTATCAATTCGCTTGACCAGTGGGGAGTTGAGCTAGGAAAAGTTCTGGCTACTCAGGTGAGGAAGCAACTTCATTCATCACGCACTCAAAGAACGGCTCGAGGGATCTCAATTACAGTACCACCACACTTTGGAAACGATATCTCGAGGTATGATTCTGTAACGACACTCACATTCTCAACTTTTGTTCATGGTTTTGACTAAAACCATCTCTCAAACACTTTTCCAGACAAGTTCCGAGCCGCAGGTGTGATGAACAAGCCTCAGTTTCTCCTTCAACCAAACGCGAACTATTCGAGCATTTTTCACTCTTGTTGTTCTTTTTTCCACTGTCCCTAATCAGTATACTTCATTGGCACTCATAAATCATCTAAAAATGGGTACCACAATCCAAACCCTATAATATCAGAATGGGGAGCATAAATATCAGATGAGCTTTTTATTCCCCTTTCTAATTTATATGCTCATAAAATGATTTAAGAATATTTCATAGCCTTTTCGTAACCTAAGACCATAGTCATCAAATAAGGACGAGGATGAGAACACAATCGCTTCAGAAAATAACATAAAATGCTAAACTTCAACACTTTTGCGCTTAAGTCCTCTTACTCCTTACCCAACCTCAACACATATTACCGATTAGTGGTTCAGAACTAAAACGTGCACTCCAATGTATGGAAAGAATATGAAGTGATGAGTTTTACAACACTGGTTTGCTTATCAAACCACGATGAACTTTTATTTCTTTCTGAGAATGGTAGTTCACGATCATGAATGTCAGGCGCATGACCCCATCGTCATGTGCACGAGTTGTGGCCAGTTAGGTCAATGATGTGACCATGTGATCGATGCTTTTTGTGTCAGCAGTCATTTACTTTGGTAAGTGACCGCCTCTGAAATGGGTAAACGCTAATATAGTCTCATAATGCTGCCAATTGTAATCCACGTAAACAACCTAAGATGCTAGTACATGTGACGTTTCTATTAGAGTTCTCGACCTTGCCCTATGTAAGAACTTTAATAATTGCAAACTTTTGGGGTTTGTTCTGGCTTTCCCAAGACTAGCCTAATAAAACAAGACATGTACTCATACTGTTCATGCAACAAGATCAACATTCAACTGACTAATGGCGCTTCCATTGGGCGTGACAAGGATCATGCATTCATGCCCGTGTGCGAATCAACTGAAAGAAAGGAAAAGCTTGCTGTCTAAGTTCAAACATGGTGTTTATTAAATAATTGACATCTCATATTGAATCAATATTATTGTGGCACTAATGATTATATTACTCTCATTGGAGGATACATTTATCTCTTATAAGAAAGTTATATTCATGTTTAAAATGTAGATCTAAAGTTGAACCGTAAAAGATGTTTAATTAGGAAAGGTCTCTCAGCTGGTATGTTCAAACAGAGAGTCGATGGAAGGAGCACAAAGCTAGGACTTTGCAGTTTGCTAGGGCGAATTAGAGCAATGATTAAAGGGGACTTGCCTTCTTAAATCGATGAATGTTTTCATTAACTTATCAAGTGGTAATGTTGAAGTTAATTTTAACACTTTATGTGCTTGATATGCTTCTAATGAAATACTTATTTCGCAGGCCGAGAATTAGTGGTAGGTGTAAAAATATATCTTTTCTTATTAAAGAAAATATGGTTTTACATCGGTTTTTTTCTCTATCAGGTCAGTTTGGATTCGGATTCTGTTTTTCGAGTATAAATAATGAATCCATTTAAACCATATTAAACTATAGTTCGGTTTTTAGATCTGAATATTTCAGCACGGGTTCTAATCGGACCGGTTTATCCAAAATAAACACTCCTTAATTTCAATTAGTATCACAACAGATCCCTTAAATCAATATCTTTTTTTTTTTATTTTGTAATTTCTGAAAAAATATCAAGAGAGGATAGCGAAAAATGATAAGAGAACCATGATTCGTGAAGCAAACGTACAAAGAGATAAAGAGTAGTACGATGTCTTTTGTATTTCTAATAAGGGAAGAAGGACATGACATGGAGAACAAGCTTATTTGATCATGGAGTTCTTTTACCTATTGTTTGTATTTTTCTTTGTCAATTTTAAAGTTAAAGTAGTTGATTGTCAAAAATGGGGAGATTGTTTAAGTTCTGTAAGTTCTGCTTTTTACTCCTTATTAAAACAATTTTTAAATTTGTTTTAAAACAGGTGGACAACATCTTCTAAAGTTTATGAACCATGTGTTTAATTGGCTTTAAACACATCTTCGAAAATATCTTCAAGTATTTTTCGAACTATGTGTATTGCTAATTGCACTCGTTTGGAAGATATTTTCTAATATTTGTTTAATCATTTTAATGATTTTAAGAGTGTTTATAGAATTTTAGACTGATTGAGAGTGTTATAATGGATAATATTTTGAAGATTTAATTACATTAATTTTGATTTTGATTTCGTGCATGAGAAAAAGAAAAGCTTGCTGTCTAAGTTCAAAAACGGTGTTTATGGAAATATCGACATAAAAAATTGAATCAATATTATTGTGACATTAATGATTGCATTTCACTCATTGGGGATGTATTTACCTATATAAGAAAGTTATTTTTGTAGCTTAAAAAATAGACCCTAAAACTGAATCTTAATAAAAAAGGTTTTCCCAATTGCTCTATGAATAATAGAGTTTGAAAAAGAATTTTTTGTAAAAATAATAAAGGTATGGAGGCTCATTATAAACTTCGAAAAGGTTGTTATCGCTATGAGGAACTTGAATCAATGAATTTTGCAAAAACGAATCAGAGCAAGGATTAAGGGGGAATTGTATTCTTAAATCTAAAAATGTTTTCATTAACTTAGCATGTATATTGTTGAAGTTAGTTGTAGCAATTTTATTTTGCTTGTTATCCTTTTTAATGCAAGTACTTCTTTTGAAGGCTTATGACTAGTGGTTAGTGTAAAAAGTTAAATATGTTGTCATTTTTATTTTTATGCTAGTCTCTACCACAAACTGTTTTGCTCTGACGTTGGGTTTGTCGGGCAGAGACAAGTAAACGAAGAGGGGTCAATCTTAAGGGCTGATCTCAAACCCCATCTCTTCTTCTTTTGCTTTTCAAAATGAAACTCTGCTCATTTTCTCAGTTTTTGGTCATCCCCAATTTGTGGAAACAAACAATAAACCCAGCCTGGACTTCTTGTTATCTTTCTATTATTCTAACAAAGTAATCATATTTTTCTTTAAAATAAATCTCTTTTATTATTATCATTATTTTTATTATAAATGAATTATGGGGACATGGAACAGTAACTCCTTTTCTATACATGAAATAAATAATTACCTTCTACTGTAATTCCAACTCCACGTCACACACTAACACTTTTTTTCCTCTGACAAGAAAGAACAACATATTAAGCACAAAAAAGAAAAACCAAATCAAGAATCCTTAACCTTATCATCACGATCAATCGGCGCTTGAGTTCTTGCGTAATGAGCAATGGCCGCTTGAATCGCAGCTTGTAACTCTTCCATGAAGCTATCACTAGAAGATGATGACGTGGACGGCGAGCTTGACGATAACCGCCGTGGACACACGGAGATGTCCATCATTAGTCGGAGATGTTCTCATCGACGCCGGAGCCGAGAACAACTCACCTTCTCCTCCCTCTGATCAGATTCCTATTGTTGTACGATCCATTAATCATTGTTTTGCTGTTTCCGTTCGGACCCATAAGAGAGGAAGAGAAAGAATAAAAGAAGTCTGTCTTCTGTTCCTAAACTGCGTGCCGTTTTCTCTCCTCTGAAACAGCATCCTTATGTACTTCTTGGACAGCGTGACTTAGGTCTAAGCTCATAGGTTTCTTGACCTTCTGTTGCTGCTGCTCTTGTTCTCGCTCGTTGCTTTCAAAACCCTTTTTCCATTTTGATAAACCAAAGAGAGAAAAATGACTTAACGGGTTTGGTTTTTACCCGATTCTCACCTTCCATGCATCGCCGGTGTTGTTGTTCTTCGCCTCCGTACTGATGTTGGTGATAGCGTTTTCAGTGTTGTTGTTGTGTGTGGGCTGGTCAAGTAATATATCTTTAACGGGGAGGGTACATCCGTCATTATACGAGCCGGTGGAAGTTCGAGGAGAGACAGGGAGGTGAGAGAGGAGTGTGGAGAGGAAGAAGATGGCCGTGGAAGAAGATCTCATCAGCCGGGGACAAGTCGACGGCGAATGAAACGGTTTGTTGATAAGACGATGTCGTTTTAGATGGGCTTCTGCTATAGGGCTGATGTGTTTTGAGGAAGAAGAGAGAGGCTGGAGAGAGATAGTGAAGGAGAAGTCATGAGAAGGAGAAGAACAAGTGGATGATATTGGTGAAGGTGATGATTGTAAAGCTTTCTTGTTTAGGGTTTTGTTTTTCAGAAAAAGTTTGAGAACTGTTCTTCACCTGTTGTAGATGGGCTTCCATGATGATTGAGGAAGAGAAAATAAAAAAGAAAAATCAAAAAGGAAAAAGGGATTTTTGTGTTGATCAAAGGATATGATGGTATCATAATATTATTATCATTAGGTTCGGTCTTGAGACTTACATTAAGTGGGCCTGTATGTTTTCTATCACTTTATTTATTTATGATTATTATTAGCATTTTTCCGGTTTTTCTGTAAAGGTAGAAGAATATGACAAAATCTTTTCTTGAGGAGAAGATATAATGTGGAGAGAGACGACCAACGGAGGAAAGAGAAAAAAATATAGAATGGTCAATACAAATATAGTAGACTAATTGTGTCGAAAAAAGAATGTAATGCCAAAAACACATGTTAGTGTGGATGTGAAACCGCATTGGTTCGAGAGGGGATGGACATACTATCTCTAATCTTTTTGGTTCGATGCGATATCCGTGTCAATTGGTCTTGAATTTTTAATTATCTAGAGGTTTATATACACATATAAAGGTGGATAGTTAGATGCATTGCGGGTACGAATAGGAGAACGATCGACATAGATTTTGAATAGGGTTTCAGTTCCTAATCCAAAGTATATATTATTACCCTATTTGAGACATATTTTGTGATTCACCGAATAATTAATTTTGTTCGTCGTAGAAAAACGTCAATCATATTGGGATTGTCAGCGAATATAAGGTAGGCGATTCAAGCAATTGTGGATAAACCAAGCCAAATAGTTTGCTAGACGATGTGAGGGACTTCCTTTCCTTATTAGCTTATGTCATGTCGTCACCTTTTCTAAATTTAAATTTTAGTGGAACTTTCACGTTTTGCTCACAGTTTCCGACGGTCGGATATTGTGGGCCCGTACGGTTGTTTATTCCTAGGTCTTGGTCTCGCTGTAATTTTTAGGGTTAAATTCGAAGAACCTGTACAGTCTTTTTGCAGAATTAAACATTGTTTTAATCACTAGATCTATTCTTGCATGTGAACCTAACACTAGATTGGCCCTGATCAAGTTAGTATTATAGGAGTTTTGATACCACTTGAGAGTGAATTAGGGTTTCAGAAATAAGCGTGTTAGGAGTTTGCTAGCTCGAACAACAAGAGAGTTGTAGTAACTTGTTCTTAGGTTGACTATTGTAGATTGTGTTTATTGCATGTTAGTACCACAAGAGTGGATTAGTATAGTGACTAATGCTAAGAGAGTGGATTAGTCTAATTTAAATATATTCAATGCGTGTGGAGTACCATGAAAATGGATTTCATATATATGGGTGGATTAATACCATGTAAAGTCGATTAATCTATATATCCATATCTCTAGGTTTATATGACATAAACGCATAGATCTTAATAGACATTAAAAAAACTAGTTGGAAGATCCTTTTCAAATCAGTTATCACCATCTTAGGGTTCGCTTTATCTCATCGTTTACATCGTCCATTTACATTTTGCTTTTACTATTCGCACTTAGATTTTAGGAACCAAACCCCCCCCCCCCCCATTTTATTATTCTTCTTAGGCTAGATTCATTTTCTGCATCTCTATGTAATTATTCTCGTTCCTATGGATCAATCTCGTATTTACTACATGTTGATTTACCGTGCACTTGCTGTCATTATCACGTTAAACTTTCGAGAGACTACTCTCTACTAGTTCTCTCTAGTGAAACTAGTGTGGAAAAAAAGAAATTTTGCCTAACACCTTGAAAATGCTGTTCATGAAGGTAAAGAAGTTCGTGTTCCGTGGTAGACTTTACTGTGATGATCAATATAAGGAAAAGGGGAAGCCAACGCAAACTCTCCATTTCCGCTCTTCTTGATCACCACCAGGTTTGCCAACCAATTGGGATATTTGATTTCGCGAATCGACCCGACATCGACATTGGTCTGGTCATTGCTAACGGCTTTTTCCCGATGCGGACTGAAGCTTTCTTCTCGGCTTTGATGGGTTTGTCATTTTGATTCACATGCAATTTATGAGAGATGACATCCTGACTAATTCCTAGCATATCTTCAACAAACCATGCTAAGGTTGACTTGTTCTTTGTCGTGAATCATAATGAGCTTATATTTCAGTTCACATAAGCTACTGCTTCGATTTTAAAAGTTTGGTATGGGTTACCTTTTTGTTTGCTAAACTCGATGGTTACCTCATTTCTTGATCCTGCCCGCTTGTTTTTTTGGTTTTTTCGCATCTTGGACTTCGCGGCGTTCGTTAATTACTATTGGATTTTCATCTTTATGGTTGTTTCGTAGTAGGATCCGAAAATCTGCTGGTCCCATAGATTTCTTTTCGACTCATGAAGAGCTGGGAATTTGACGCACCGATAATATAAGCCGATGGTACGACTTTCATCTAAGAGGAGCTTTGGAGTTCCCAAAATTACGTTTGCACGCTCAAGGGGTCGGTCGAATATCCTAAATTCGATGATTTTCGGAACTCCTCAACGAGAACCAGGAGAATGATAGTGCCTGTAAAGACATCAAAGTATCGCTTTGTAAATGCAATCAACGGGGTTGGCGTATCTTGGATTTTGCCTCGGCTGATTTCCTTTCGTCTCGAACGTCTTTAAAAATATCAGATCTACCAAACTTACGGTGTCAATGAGGATCCTCGAGACCTTGAGGTTTAATATATCTAAGGTGATAACGAAAGCGCCATCAAGGAGATTTGGCGAGTATACAAAACTAACCAAATTGACCTCAGCAAAATCAACAAATTTGGAAAATTCTCATCGTTGCTTTTCTCCGATGTTTCTAAGGCGGCGAAGTGCGGTACACCATGTATTTTCACCAAAAGCTCTTTTGAAGTTTGTAAAGAATTCCTCAAACGCTAGTTTTATCCTTCGGAGAGGTTCCGTATATCAGCGTCGCAAACTCCTTTCTCCATGAACATCGAGTATTACTTTAAAAAGGCTATCGAGAGTCGATTAAAGTTATCAATCGATCCAGACTCGAGTTGGGTGAACTATAGTAAAGTGGGTCCGGAAAGACTTTCGACTCAATAGTTTTTGGAACTCCGTGTCCTCCTCGTGTTCTTCTAATTGGACTTGTCCAATGAAGATTTGAAAGCTGTGAGATTCTGGAGTTCTCCGGGTCGCTTTTTCAATCGTAGACCGAGAGTTTGGACCTGGAAAAATTGGAGATTCTAAGGTTTGCTATACGCAAAGCGAAGGGAGTTTACTTAATTTCCCTAATAACTCGGCCAATTCTCTGGAGCCGAATTCATGGCCTAATGTACCTTTGAGTCTATCTTCCGAAGTTTGGTTTTAAATGGTTCCCACTTCGGTTTAGCGCCCAAGTGAGGAGTGTCGTTCCATATTGGACAATCTAGGGTAGTGCATGCTACCTTATCGGCATCGCTCAGTGTTAGGAGTATTCGGGCTGTTGGGTTTCGCCTCCCGTTGATATATTCCATGATTTACGTATTCTAACCATTATTTTAGAGTCTTTTTGAGTTTTTTTATACTTATTTAGAGTTTTTTAGTCCTTTATGAAGTCTTTACAGGTCTTAGGTTGGATTTGGGAAGAGAATTTCAAAATTTGGGACGAAACGAGGTTTTGAAATGCATGATTGTGCAGAAGGGTCATAAGTTTGTCATTCGTTTAACATCTTTCTGATGTCGTATTTCAATGAATTTTGTATACAAGATAGCTTTGAGTTAGCTTTCATTTGGGACTGGTTTCATGTCATTATCATCAGTGGTTCAAAAGTTATGCATGTTTTATTGAAGACAAATCAATCTGGCCAATAGCTGAAGCAAATGCAGAAATGGAGCCGTGATACCTCATATCGATCGATCCACTCCACTTTTGAGTTCAATTTTCCGATCAACCACGACACCCAGGATCGACCGATCCACACCCAGATGGACCTGCAGAACGATCTGTCCAGATCCAGACCGATCAATCCAGCCCAAAAACGAAAAAAAAAAACTGTGACGGTTTTACTGTTCTTATCTCTTACAGTGTCCGACTAAAACATGTTTAGAAATTTAAATAAATGTTTTTATGCCATTGTTTAGGCTATGCTTTTATCTCTTTCAATTTTTCATACCTCATATCTGAAAGAAGATTTCAGATAATTTTTTCTCTTATTTTAATCAATAGTTATGGTGTTTTACTTAATCATTGCTTGTTCATCTCTCACTATGTCTGAGTAGTCTCCTAATTAGGTTTTAGGGTTTCAAAAGAATTTCCATGAATCACCGAATTAGACATAGATAAGGATTTATATATTTATATCTTTACCTATTGTTGTGATCATTGTTTAGACTAAATTGATCATTTAGTCTCGATTTAGGGTTTAAACTCTATTCTCCAAAAAGTTTATAGGTTGCTTGATAGAACATAAGGAGAGCTGAATTGTCCTTAACCAACGTAAAGCTGTTGTTAAGGCAATTCGTGAACAAATTGAACTCGTTTGATTATGCTTGTCTAAAATTCTAAGTTCAAACGACAGTTTAGGAATTTTTAGGATGCTAGATAAAGTAATTGATACCACGCATAAAGGGATTGGTTATTCATTTTTGTTTGAGTTCGAGATTGGAGTTTAATTCATTCCCCGAATAATTGTCTCGATTCATGATTTGTGATTTTCTCGCGAATATCGCTAAAGTATGACGCTTTTTTATGTCATAAGTTACAACTATTAGCATTTATTTTCTTATTCACTTTACAACAATCCAACTCTTTTATTATGTCTTAGATTCTTAATCATTCTCTCGTAATCAGAGGTGGAGCATTTGATCTTCGTGGATTCGATTCCTAAGTACTACAACGTGCTAGAATTATTTGCATAGACCCAGCTGAAAAGTCTAACTATCATCTAGCCGGTATGGATTCTTCTCGGGCATGCTGTAAATTTTCAAGGTTTGCTCTCACTCCGGGAGTTGTTATAGGGGAGTCATTAGCCTCTAGTTGGTTTTGAGCGGTTGAACACCTCGAGGATTGGGAGTCCAATTTTTCGATAGGCCTAAGTTTACGATTTAATCGGGTAGTGGTTGTTCGGTTTTTGGTTTGTTCGGAACATAAAATTTCTTACTAATTTAACCGATTAAAGGTTCAAGTAGGTCTGGTTCAAGTTAGGTGTGGTCTTCGGGTTAAACAGTTTGGTTTATCAATTTAAATTGGATCAGAATTGAACAAAAAATATTTTAATTCGTTTTTTTAACTCGACTTGAACTGAAAATTAACAAAATATTTTTTTTAAAAACCGAATTCACAAGTCTTTAGATGCAAAAACTAGAAATCACAAGACTTTAACATAAGTCTAAAGATTCTAAACATCAGTCTAAAGCATCACAAGCAAACACCAGTCCAAACAACACTTCAAAGCAGCATTCCAAACTCCATACCCAAACCATCAGTCCAAACTCCAAAGCATATGAAATCATTACGAAAAGGTAAAATGCTTGAAACATAAGCAATGAGCAATCAAACCAAAAACTTAAACATTACAAGAATTTAATTAGGAACATACCAAATCATTAAGTCACTCTACAGTGTCTTCCGAGCATCTACACAAAACATTGTATTAGTTAGTAGGTTGTATCGTGGCATTTAATACAAAGATTAATGAGGACCTCTACTAAGTGACTGAAAAATTTAATATTCTCAAGCATGTGCATTATGCTTGCAACCTCCTTTCTTTTAGCCTTGTAGTTACACCTAAACTAACAAGAAAAGAGCAATATTTCAACCATATAGGGTGTTAAACTACTCCTATGAAGATATAAGACTCGACCACTTGTACTAAATACCGATTCGAAAATATTGAAGATATTTGGATTGTTGGGATCTCGGGCAAGTTGTGATAAAATTGGAAACTTATAGTTTTTACACTTCCACCATGACAATACATCAATAGATAACCCTAAGTTATTTTTAGCTCTTATCTCTAGATTTTCAGTCAAGTAAATATCCAATTCACCGTAACCATTTTGAATCTTCCTTAAGTTATGCATTTTGTTGTAAATGGTTTGCGAGACACTCATAATCAACATCATCATCGGATAACCCACACTTTGTAGTAAGATACTTAGAATCAACATTTGAAGCTTGACATTCATCTGGTTTTTTGAGCCTTTCACTATACTCCTCATACAACTTCTTAAACACACTTAAATCCGAGTTGTTAAGCTTACTACATTCAATGGTATCTTTACCATATAATTTTTCCAAGCACAAAGAAGCAAATTGCATATTGTTTCGGGGATAAAAAACACTACCTATGATTACTAGTGGATTCATATTCATCAAAGCCATCCCAATATTTCCCAAACTTAATATTCTTCATGGCATGTGCTTGCTTTCTAATATCCGCATCATTATGACCACATTTGATTATCAAATTCTTTTCAGTGTTAACAATCTCATTGTAACAAAGAGTGTAAGTGACTGATTTAGAAGCTGAGAATGTTAATGTGGACTTGCAGAAGATTTTCAGAAACTTCACTAAGGTCTGCATCTCATCCCAATCAGGACTATTAGGAGGTCCAGCCCGTTTTGTCTTGCTTTTCTCATTTAAAAAGTACTCACAATATAGCTTGTCCTCCAACAACATCTTCTCAAATGCCACTCTCACCTTGCGGCAGCAACAACATAAGGACATGTCGAAACCCATCTAGTTTTCACATCTAAAGGCAAACTACTTCTAGAGATCTTCCTCTGCCTCACACCTAATCTCAAAGGATTACAACTTAGTGAAAGAGGAACGCACATATTTCAATGCATCCCTAATGGAAACAATAATAGGCTTACTCGCCTTTAAAACATCTCCAACAATTAGGTTGAGAATTTTGTGTACAACAACGCATATACACATATTTACCATCTATCACCACTAAAATGCTTAATCCGAACACCCTCAGAAACTCTCTAAATAACCTCACAACCTTGTTATTAGCCGTTGCATTGTCTACTGTGACTGTGAATATCTTCTCTCGAATCCCCCATTCTTCCATGCAAATAAGAGCTCTAATTCTAAATTATCCCAAACCTCTATGATCAGTTATGACCTTAAATCCTAAGATTCTTCTTCTGTATTTTCCAATTGACATTAATCCAATGATCCAGGATAACCATGTAATTGTAAGAGGTACTTGGAGACACCCAAATATCGTGTTGTCGTGTTTACTCTCCGCTTTGAACCCTAAATAAACTCTTTCAAAACAGACTTCTCTTCCACATAATGGCAGCAATGTCTTTAAAAATGTTCTTCTCGAAAATGTGTGATACAAATGGCTAAACATTGAAACAAAACTTCCTCCACCCTTTTGACTTAACAAATGAGAATGGGAGCTCATTGACTACCACCATCTCATTTGGAGATCTTCTAAAAAAACCACTCGATCATACTTGATCACCTCTATATTACCCACTTTATCACTACTTATAACATTTGTTTCTCCTTTTCTTGAAAATCTTTGAACATCTTACATCTATTTATATGTCCTTTCATAGGGTTTATTCCTATTGTCTTAGAATCACAAAATAAATTTCATCCCCACAATACCTACAATTAGTTTTTTTAGGGTCATATACTCTCTCAATAAAGTGCTGCCATACCTCGACTCTTTTGGCATATTTCTTCTTAGGTTTTGGTGGCAGGGCAGAAGTGCTTGACCTCTTTGTTTGAGTCCTCTTACACCTTGTGGGTTCTTCTGTTACATCTAGTGGTCTTCAACTTCGGTGGTGTCATATTCTAAAGTCATCGTGCCCGGAAAATTCTGAAGCCCTTGGCTTCCATCGTCCCCTGCATTTAACACCGTGATGTCATCCTAGACGCCACGTCAGTCTAGATGCCACCGGATCACCTCGAGCGCAGCCATAGCTGGTGAAACATGCACAGCATAGGAGAAACCTAGATTTCCATAGTTTGGGCCGAGAACCCATTAAATCTTATCAAACCTTTCGCTTGGTAGGCCAAACCCATCGCAGAAAAATAAATTGCATGTTGTATGTATTGGGCCAAATGAGCCATTTATCCTATTTAGCACTTAAGAATTTTGTAGTTCTCTTAATCCATATAATCTAGAGTTTTCTCCATTATTAATAAAATGAGAACCAAGTAGTAGACAAAAAAAATGTTGATGTTTGTTATGAAAAAACTAAATTCATTAAAATTAGAAGGCAAAAAATAATATCTTTTAAAAGTAACTCTAATGTTTTGATAATTTAATCACTAAATTTTTACAAAACCAAAACCAAAACTAAAATTACAAAAGAAAAGTAAAAACAAATATTTAAAATAATGAAAAATAACTTTTCCAACAATAATTCCTAAAAAAAAATCTGAAATTCTTATTCAGATCGACTCAATTTTTTAAATCAAAAATTATACTAATAATAGAAAATTTGGTAATTCTTTTGGTTATATAAAATTGAATAATTTATATTTTGATTTAATGTGCATTAAAACAAATCGAAGCATTTCTATAGAGGAAATTCAAAATATTAAATTTGGTAATTATAGAGGAATAAAAAATTTCAAAAATTTGGTAACTCCCATATATCAAAAAAGAAAAATGTATTTGACAATATGTTTAAAGAGAATAAGGATAAGGATAAATAAACTTAAACGATGTGTTTAGCAAATGTGACAAAAAACTTAACAAATTAAAAAATAAAAATGTTTGAGGAAAATTGGGGGGGGGAGGGTTGCCATGTAAGCACTAAAACCCTTATTTTAATATATATAGAAGATTTCTAGCCTAATTGGTGTGATCGTGCTGGGTTGATGGCTTAATGATATTTTAATGAAAATTTCTAAAATATATACATATATAAATATATTAGTATAAGTATATATATATAGAAGATATATGTATTACTCGAAAATATATTTATAAGTTAGGTTCAGTTTATTTTTAATTTACTAAGACATTTTATTTTGCTTGGAAATTTTAAGAATTAAATGTTGATGTTTGTTGTGAAAAATTATATTCAATAAAATTTGAAGGAAAAATAATATAATTTTTTAATGTAACCTCATGTTTTAATAATTTAATCACTAAATTTCAAAACCAAAACAAAACGTCGGGAAAAAGAAGTGAAAAAAACAGATACTTAAAATTAGAAAAATTATGGTGACAATAATTTCTCAAAAGAAAAATTTGAAATTCTTATTCATCGACCAATTTATTAAATTGAGAATTACACTAATAGTACAAAACTTGCAACTTTTAGGTCATATAAGATTGAACAATTTATATTTTAATTTAATGTTTACTAAAAAATCAAAGCGTTTAATATAGAAAAAATTTAAAATATTAAATTTGCAATAATAGAGGAATCAAAAATGTCAAAATATGGTAACTCTAGATATTAAAAAGTATATATATATATATATATATATATATATGTTTGGGAATTGGTTTAATGAAAGTAGGATATGGAACGACAAAATGATGTTTGACAAATGACAATAGAATTAAAAAAATTGTTTGAGAAAAAATTGCGAGTTTGCCTCCTATAAGCACTAAAATTGTATTTTAACATATAGAAGATGATTCTTAAGCGTCTATATGTACCATAGATAATAGGTACATGATAAATAATGTTTTATGTATTAAAGATAGAATTATATTATATATGGAATAAATAAAATACTATGTATCAAAACTTATAATCAAACCTTAATATTTTCTCTCTTTCTTGTATTTTTTTTTCGAATTCACCATTCACAATCTCGTGTTCTTCAACCCAATTACAATTTAATATATAGCAACTAAAAAACAATAAATCACCTTAAAAAGAAATTAGATCTCAAATAGAAAAAGGTATTTTAAAATTAAAATTCCTTAAATGTTATTAAAATACTATAAAACAATATTATAATGCCAAAATTGCAACTTTTCCAATTCGGCTCACCTATTCCACCTGGTACCATGTAAATCTACATGCCTATCATCTTTGACTTGCCTTGCAAAGCCATGTCTTCTTATTCACCTGCTCATCTATTTATCTTCAAAAGTTTTCCCTTCCTTGATTTTATCCTGTTCAACTACACCATCATCATCAGCTCTAGAGATAGCTACCCTCCACCTTTTTTATAAGTTGTGCAGTTTCTGTTGGAACAATGATTAATTATTAATTTTGTTTTCTTCAAGAAAATTGATGCTATAAAAAAATATATATGCCTATCATGTTTGGTTTTTAAAATATATCTAATAACTTTTGAATTCAAAACATTTGTTGATAAATTATCTACACATTGTTCACAATCAGTGCATCGGGATAAAAAAGAAAAAAGGTAAACTCATTTTTCATCAAATTGATTTATAGATATCTTTCAATTAATTTTAACTTTTGCAACTTTACACTTCACCTCCAAAATAGGACATCCGCAAAGTAAAAGGTAATATGCAATATAGGCTCTGATAAGTATATTCTACATTTTCATGGTCATATACATTAGATTCTGAAAATTCTAAATGTAGATTTAGACTCACTGTCGTGAGAGTTTTGATTTGATATATTATTTATCAAAATTTTATAAACTTGACGATAACGAATATGGGTTATATTGTATTATTTTTGACTTTATGGATTAACCTGTATTTTTTAGAGGTGAAGAGTAAAATTTCAATATGAAGTTAGAGGTTTTTTTTTTATAAAAACCCAAAAATATATAATAATAATTTAATATTTTTAATATATTATACCGATCACTGCACGGATCTAAGATTTTATTATCTAGATATGGATCCGATCATATTAATCCGGATTTCTAGTATATCCAAATTTACAGAACGGATTGAAATGGATTTCTAATTCCATAATAATCCCCTAGCTGGGTAAAGCTAATTAGTTCCTCGGATGAACCAAAATTCACGTGGATGGAATGTAGCTGCGAGAGAAAGATTCATTTTGCACAAAGGACAAATAGAAAGTTACCAAATATTTTGTATAACCATTCATTCGATAAGGTTCGTCATGTAGAATAACATCATGTCGCTTTGTCATTCATTCGTACATGAAACGACTTATGTCCAAAAGCTAATGTCTCAACATGGATTAGATACTTCTTTCTCTTCCTCTCAAATGGCCTCAACGTAATTTAAAGCTGGATTTGTTTAGGTCCCACTTTGCTTTCTTTCTCCAATCGTACAAATATTATTTCTTTCGGTGAAGTCATTGATCTGCTATGGATATTTCCACTTTTATGACTATCTAATTACGAAGCTCAAACTCTTTATATTTACTTTTTTAAATATATAAAAACACTTAAAAACTCTTTCATCTGCGTCACTTTGTGTCTACTATCCATAGTATATGGATGTAACATGCCGCGGATCTAGAAATCTGTTTTACTGTTGGCATCAAAATTAATCTTATTATATTTATAATAGAGCTTGATTTATTAAAATTAGTTATTTTTGTGATACCTGTCAAATAGTCGATTAGATTGCGAAACGTCTCAAAATTTTTTTCTTTTTTTTTTAACCAAATAGAAAAACTAATCAAAAACACGTATTTTCAAACATTTTTTCTTAACTAAAAGGAAATATATATATATCTAATATGATATTAATGGTTGTCGTGAGCTGTCTAAGAAATGATATGGTAAATATACAAAAATTTCAAAAACCATTTTTCATATAATTTTAGAAGTGTAGCTGTTTTCTATTTATTATTAATTTAAATATATGATTCCATGTATTTTGGTATTTTCGGTTATTAATTACTCTTAGCTGTGATATAAATTTGTTTTTCTCAGTTGTTACTTATATACAAAGTTTACCTCACATAATGGTAGTACTTTAATAAAAAAAGTTGTATTAGGATTTCTACATAACTATTTTATTTTTGAGATAATTAGATTAGATAAATTAAGATAAGGGTTATAAAATTAAACTAATTATGGTATTTGTATTATAATACATTCAGTGTTTCTCATATATTAATTGTTTTTCTCATATATTAATTAGAATATAATTTAATTATTTTTTAAAAAAATTATGTTATTCTAAACTTTATATCTAAAAGAATTAGTTCATTTAGGGTAGGTTATGATCATTTTAACAAAACTGTAACTAGGTCTCATGGATATTTTATGTTAAAATAAGTTGTGTGTGATATTAATAGCAATATATTTATGCTATTAAATTATCCTCCAAAATGTATTTAAACTTTTCTTTAATTAAATTAAATGTCATATAATGTTAATTGTTATACTAACTTTTTTTTGTTATAAGTGAATTTTAAAAAATATATAGATATTTTGAGATTTCTAAACCTAAACATATAATCAGATTCATAGTTGGTTCTATTGGAATTCAAATATTTGCATAAAATTGCAAGAAAACTTACTAAATTTTCTAAAAAGTATTATTGATACAAGGGTCCTAATCTATGTTTATATATATAGAGCCTTTTTTATATCAATTTTTTTTACAAATATTCAAAAGAACCATAGATACTCAACAAATGTATAATCAGTTTTTTTCATAAGTCACTTGTCTTATGCTAAAAGTTCAATCTGTAATGTTTACATTATTGAATTTGTAACACTAAGTTGTTTTGTGATTTAAGGAACTGTGTTATAATTTTCTTTTATTTCATTAATTTGCAATTATTTATTATTATTTTTTTAACATTATACAAACATGTCCTATATATACAATTTAATCATTTATGTAACATCCCAGTTTATCCACATAACTTTTATCAGCACTTCTAAGCCAATGAGCACTCATATGGATACTCTTAAACATAATGTGGATGCTTAGAGCATCTCCATCAGTTTAGAAACTCATGTGAGTATCTTAACAATAAAATAATAATATTTCAATAAAATTTAGTTATTTAATTAACTTTATATTTGTTAAAAAAATAAATCAATAATCAAGTGACAAGTGTGGGATGAAATTCTTATAATACTAGTTGCCAATGGTTTGTTGTAAACTCTTTTACAAATCCGTTGATAATTTTTATTGAAGTGCAATGGTTTGTTTTTAGTGTGAATCGCGCAATGAGATGGCACAAGTTTCGTTGAAAACTTATCAACATAGTTGATAAAAGAAAAGAGAGACACTTGTCGACACTTAAGTGGGCTAAAATTTTATTTAATAAAAAAGATATTGATTTTACACGTGGTTTATATTGATTGGTTGGGTTTAGATTTTAGACTTGTTTTTTTCCCTTAATCATTTAACATCAATTATCTCACAATAATTATATATAACTATATATATATATAAATATTTTTATACCAAAATTCATCATTTTTCATACTCTATAAATAGACACTTGTTTCATTTCATTTGGACACAGAAAACATCTTTTTCTACTAAACTTTTATATTATTTACAATAAAACTGCTTACTCTTAAACCCTGTTTTAATTAGATGGATCTCAATAATAACCTTTTAACACTCAAAATTCTTCTAATTACCTTTTAACTACCCAAATCCCAACAATTATCCGCTCTAAAATCAGTCTTCCAACCAACCTCAACATATACCAAATTACGGGCATCCATCAAATTTTTTCATGCCATCACCGTTCTAAACCATCCTCCATATTACGGATCGATGATGCCGTATTTATCTCAACCACCTCCATATTCTTCCTACTCCAACGGTAATGAATTTCCGGAATTTTCCTACACAAATAGCTCTTGGTGGAATGAGCGGTGTTCATGAAGCCACTCTAGATGCAACAAGATCTAATCTCTATCAAGAAGCCTAAAATGGATCTCGAGCAAAATTTGGTGCTCTTAAGCTGATGGATTAAATATGGAACAGACAGCGTTGTTGGCAGAAACCAGAAAGGTGATTCATATTGGGGTAAGATTTATGAGTACTGTAATGAACATTGCTCATTTGATCCTCCGCGTGATGGAAACTCGTGTTAAACCACTACAACTACATGAATAAAAATATTAGCCAAATGGATTGGCGCATATGATAACCTAAGCGTATGCAAAGAAGAGGGTGGTCGGAGGATGATGTATTGTCAAAAGCGTATGAACTATATTCAAGTGCTGGTAATGGAAATTTCAATTTAATGAAGGAATGACTCGTTGTCCATGACCAACCACGTTACGGTAGTCGCAGGAGGAAATACTGGCTCTGGAAGCAGTGGATCTAAAAGAACCCACGAGAGTGATGCTAGTGACTCCAACTCTGTAGGATCTAGTGCTTGTCCAATGAGGAGGGATGCTGCTAAGAAAAAAGCCAAAAAGAAAGGTAAGAACGCAGCCTTGCAAGTGGTCAATGAAGAGTGGAATGAATTCAAACAATTCAAGGTGCAAGAGTTGGATCGATTGGAACAAATAGGCACAATGCAAAAAGAGGCAAACCAATTGATTAAGGAAAAGACTCAAGCTAAGAAGATAAAGATGTTTATCAAGCTAACTGAAAAAGATCATCTCGACTTACAAGAGTAAAGAGCCACAGTGTAAGTTGAGCCATGATTTATATTTTGAAATTATTATTGTCAAGTGCCTATCTGTATTTTGTCACTTCATGCTTTAATAATGTGTTTGTGAGTTTCTCTTTTAATAATGCCAGTTGCTTGTCACCTTCTTCTCCTTTAATATGTATTTGCAACTTTCTCCTTTAATAATGGGCAGGCATTAATAATGTTGTCAAGTGTCCATATCTATTTTGTCAATGTAATCCGTGAGTTTCGGCCTTTAATAAGAAAATTTTATCCTTATCTGCATCTTTTGGTTTCAAAATCCACTCGCTCAATTTGAGTTCAAGCTTCCAACCATTCAATTTGTTGGTTCCGAGCAGTAAATGGGGACTCATCCTTCCATTGATGTACCAATACCTCAAATCTCACCTTACTAAAAAATATCAATGGATCCATCAATATCCTTTTCGATATCAAAGCTTACAAAAAGCAATTTGGAAATTGAAGAGAGGTATATTGTCAACCTGCCCTATGCGTTCGAAACAAGCAGAGGAAGATTATCCACCTCATAGCAAGAGAAAATACTTCAAGAGAGACTGCGGAAACCGCAAACCAAAGACCGATTGACGACTTTGCCAATTAACCAACATATGACGATGCAATGTTTCGTCGGCGATTCCGGATGCGAAAACATGCTTTTCTTCGGATCGTTAGAACCTATCAAGCAATGACAACTACTTCACCTAACGGCTCACGCAGCTAAAAGAAAGTATATCTCCATTAGCAAAATGTACTACGGCCATGCGAATGTGCCAAGCATATGGTGTGGCAGTCGTATATGTGGATGAATACATCAAAATTGGAGGCACTATAGCTTTAGAGTGGCTGCGAAGATTCTGTAAAAATCATATAACTGATGAGGCAGCAAGAGTGGCCCGGAGCCCTAATCCTGGGATGATCCCAGAAGAACAGTGTAAGGTATACTTAAGAGTTTCTGTGATGACTGAAGAGCTGATTGCATGCACTCAAATAGAAAAACGGTCCTACAGCATGGGAATGTCAATTTACTCAAGGAGATAAGGGAACCACCATTGTTATTCTGGAAGCAGTTGCATCTCATGATTTATGGATCTGGCATGCTTTTTGGATGTCCCGGGCACATCGAACGATATAAACGTTCTAGATCGTTCTCACTGCTGTTCGATGATGTGGAATAAGGAAATACTCCAAGAATGAACTTCTTCGTGAACCAACGTCCGTATAATATGACATACTATCTAGCTGATGGTATATATCCTTCTTACCCTACTTTTGTCAAATCGATTAGGTTTCCTCAAAGTGAACGCAGATAAGCTATTTCCGTACAACGTCAGAGAGATGTCGGAAGGACATCGAACGTGCATTTGGAGTGTTGCAGTCTTGATTTAATATCATTCGTGGAACCAGCTCAGCTTTCTGGGACATAGGCTTATTTGGCTATTATCAAGAGGTCATGTATCATATTGTATAATATGATTGTCGAGGATGAATGAGAGACATATGCTCAACATTGGACTGATTATGATCAATCTGAGGCAAGAGGGTCTAGTACACAACCATCCTTCTCGATCGAGGTGCTACCAAGGCTTGCAAATCATGTTCGTAGCTAGATTCGAAAGGCGTGATTCAAATGTGCATCATTTAATTGTAAACTGATCTAGTCAAACACATATGAGCAATAATTCGCATACTTGGTGGTGAATGAGATTTTTAAGTTTGTGAGTTGAGTTTGACATTGTACTAATTAAGTTATGTTTGTTTCATTAGTGTTGTGTGTTTATTGTATTGTATTTTAAAATTTCGTCATTGTATGTGCTTTAATAATAACTATCTCTCGCTTTCTCATTTTTATTACTTGTATTTTTTTTTGAAAAACAAAAAATTAT